>MU271473.1:42712-57983 GCA_021432655.1 Atractiella rhizophila
TTTCCAGAAACAAGTTCTCCGGTTACGCTACTATGACCGTCGGTCGTAGCCACACGGTCAGGGTCTCCATACAAGAAAATTGAGAATGTTCCTTCGAAGTAACTACGCACCAAGGCGCAGTCCATATGCCCCGGATAGCTATGTTGCTCGTCTGGAAGTAGAAGTACCGAAAGCATGGACCCCTCTGCGAACTTGAACGCACCCTGCCCTACTGTCGGCTCGTCTTCCTAGCAGAGTATGAACTGGAAGCCCTTTGTGAACGGAGAGAGGCTTTTGAGTGGAGTTGGATGCAGCCACCGCATTTGTCCCGCGGCACACCACTGGGGGAAAAGTACAGGGTAGGTGTGCAACCGGGCAAACTTTTACAGAGACTTAAAACACTGCCGGAGAAACCGTTGAAGAACGTACAGCGGTCTCCTAGTCGTGTAAGGGTAGCAATGAACGCGGCGAACGATTCCGCAATGCTTGTCATGGGGTAACACAAGTGGGTACCACTGGAAAGTGGAGCGTTGTAATAGCATCCGCTGCTAGTGTGGAACGCACGGTATTAGCTGACCCTTTACAGTCCGAAGTACGGTCGAGGAACCCTTACCCACTTTCGGCTCAAACCCAGTTCTCTTTACGGTCGTCTTACCAAACGTAACTACCTATCCACCAACCTTGGAATACTATTTCTTCGAGAATACCTGGCAGCTAAGTCCTAAAGAGACCCAACTCCTTATATCTTGTCAAATAAAATGTCAAATAACTCGTAAAAAGTTACGTCCCCGTTTAAGTGTTATCTGTTCGTTAAGGTCTAGTTTACCGACATCATACTAAAGGTCCTAACTTAAGGTTTGTTCTCTTATACGAAGACTACACCTTCCAACTTGGGTAAGGGTTGCCTGTCCGTACTTGGGCGAAAAGCGGTTGGTTGATGACGTGAATCAGAGGGAGGAACGTACTAATATACAACTGCAACTTTCAAGGGTATTCTTTTATGGCCTTCAAAACAGAAGCGATGTTCGCTACTCCGCCGCTGCTCCCCGAGACTTCTTTCCTAAAGCAGGCAACAGCTAAAGCTACCGTGAGTACTATCGTAACAACTTCAGAAGCTGACAACTTATACCCGGGCGCAACGGTATCAAGCGTTCTATTCATTAGCCGCGGTACAAATGCGGTGGCTGCATCCAACTTCACTCAAAAGCCTCTCTCCGTTCACAAAGGGCTTCCAGTTCATACTCTGCTAGGAAGACGAGCCGACAGTAGGGTAGGGTGCGTTCAAGTTCGCAGAGGGGTCCATGCTTTCGGTACTTCTACTTCCAGACGAGCAACATAGCTATCCGGGGCATACGGACTGCGCCTTGGTGCGTAGTTACTTCGAAGGAACATTCTCAATTTTCTTGTATGGAGACCCTGACCGTGTGGCTACGACCGACGGTCATAGTAGCGTAACCGGAGAACTTGTTTCTGGAAAGACGGCATGAAGCGTTGTCAAGCGGGCAGCTGATCGGAGTGTCAACGTTAGCACGAGACCAGGCTTTCGTGAAAACTAGACTTCTGAAGAAGGCCGAAACCTTCTACGGACACAAGGTAACCCCTGGTTAGGTCGTCTCACTATTTCCGTCGGAGCAGCTGAACGTAGACCAATTCGTATGCAATTGGAAAGTTTTAGTCGTTGTCCGGTCCCTACACATGGTAGCCGTAGCGAAACGACTGTATTATAATGTCAAAGGTTGGTACACAACCTCTATTCGCTGTTTGTCACTGTTAATACCAGTGTACTTACGGGGCGTTACGGGGCGTTACATTTTATGTGTGTATATGGGGGGAGTGTTCCTAAAAAAGGGAAGTGCGAAGGGTCACACTATCCTTCTTAGGATCCACTCAAAGAAGACGTTACATACGAAGGGTCACGCTATCCTTCTTAGGATCAGAGTTGTCCAATACTCGGGTTTTGAGATCGGCCTCTTTTGGGAATAGAGCGTGGGCGTGGATTGTTGTCTGAAACCTGGGATAGTTGTTCCTCGTCCCCAACCTCTAATCTAATAAAAGTCGTCCCCTAGCCACGTATGGGATCTGATCGTCCTAGCCGCATAAGACTGATCCTCGACTTCCATGATAGTTGTCACTCACTAGTTTAGAACTATTCCTATTTCCTCAACACAACCTCACGACGTAAACCTTTGACATTTGTTCAGAGATGTGGTCCGTTGCATGGTTCAGTGCCTTCTTCAGGTATCCGGAAGAAGAACCCTGGAGACAAATGTCATGCGGGAACACTATAACAGTCTGTCAGAAAATCTGACGAAATAGTGTATCGTTCCTGCAGTTAGTAGGATATTATCACGTCATTGGGAGTTGAAACCTCAAGAACAATTCAAACCAATGTTTGACATATAGAGTAAGGTTTGTTGGATAGTTATTTGGCGTCTAATCAGAGTTCTACAGAATGCGAAGGTGAAAGCAGAGACTTTTTGAGTTACTATGTTTGATGCGTTATACCAGGCTTCTTTACAAACGGAAGGAGGTCTGCTTTGCTCGTCCCTCTTAGTAGGAACCCTGTCTTTGAGCAGGACATCTGGTAAGAGAAGGACTCTTTGGATGCTCATAGCTAATAGTCTTCGTTGAACTTCACCTCTTCTCTGTCTGTCTAACCCTACTCGCTTTTCTTCGTCGATACCCTATAGATGCAGAAAGCTAACTCTTATCAGCTGCCGTACTTCGCAACAGTTCGCCCGTCGACTAGCCTCACAGTTGCAATCGTGCTCTGGTCCGAAAGCACTTTTGATCTGAAGACTTCTTCCGGTGTTGGAAGATGAAGATGACTGTGTTCCATTGAGGACCAATCCAGCAGAGTGATAAAGGCAGCCTCGTCGACTTGCATCTGGTTAAGCGTAGGTTAACCTTTCAAAATCAGCAACAGCCAGGAAAATGTCCACTCCCGACTGGGGGGCTCCGGAACCTCTGGAAAGGATAGAGTCACGGAGGGAAAGTTCAGCTCCTCGAATCGACGCATCTCCAGAGTGGTCTAGTCTCTCCCTTCCTCCCTTCCTCCAGTCCTCCCCTCCCTCTGGTGCGCAAGCGCCCAGAGGTAATAAGACCTCCCGTCTTCTCCCGTCCTCCAAGTGCCTCCACCAGCCTCCAAGTTCCTCCGATGCCGCTTATTAAATACAGGGATTCCCTTTTCCGCTTTCGCTTGTGCTCCATAGAATAATGAAGCAATGAATGTAATTGAAAGAAGAGTAGTTTATACAACTTTGGTGCGCAAGAGTCGGTAAAGGCTGAGGCGTCAAGCTGAAATGAGCACACTAGCAATAAAGAGGAGTGGGAAATCAACATCCAAAATATGTAAATGAACTGAAATCCTTTCAATACTGGGACCTAAATTACACTGCAATTCAAACGAGGGCTAGAGCAGAGCACTGTAATATTGATTCTTCGTCCCGTAATGATCTGATTGCGAGCGGCGCTACATAAGCTTAGAAGAACTAGGGTAGGTAGTTGGCACTTAGGATGGCGGAGGAGGCAGCGGAGTAGGCAATAGTGGAGGGCAAGCCAATGGGCGAGGCGGCGAAGACGGCGGCACGAGTGGGATGGGCGAGTGGGTTGGCAGGGACCTCTTTCTGACCCCTTTCCGATCCCTCTGTGCCACAGTCCATCTTCTGCGCCATCACGCGCCTCTACTACTCTTCGCGATTGACTTGCGATGTCTACTGTGAAGCAAGTTGGTTAGAGTCGATAGAGGGTTGAAGCGGGCTTGGGGATGTTAGAGAGCGAGGTGGAACGAGAGGCAACGATGGTTGAGAAAAAGCACACCATGCTTCTCCGACGTCCATCCCTCAATCCTCGAGCTGCTCTGTCACTCCTGTCCTCTGCTTTCGTGATCAGAGTCCAACTCGCACTCGGCGTTCGCTTCGGAGGGCAAAGAGTTTTTTTAGAGGAGTGGACAGTGATCGATGATGGATGACGAGAGGAGCACGGAGGTGAGAAGAGAGGGATGTTGGAACGAGGAAGGCAGCGCGAGGTAAACGGGAAACGGGAACCGGGAAAGCGGGATAAGATACAAGGAGGTATTGAGACTGGTGCAGGACGGCGCTTCCGCGTCTCCTTTGCTCCCAACGCTTCCCACGCGCTCCTCTCTCGCTTCGTAGCCTCGGCAGCGAAGGTACGTACGGAGGGTCGAACAGTGCTGAGGTGGGATGTGAAGAGGGCGAAGAGGGTCGACGGCGGACAGGGTGACGGGGGGAGGAACCTAATACCTATATCAGTAAACGCAAATGAAAAAGAGGGAGAGGGAACGGGAAGGTCACCTCTTCTCTCGTACCTCTTTGCCCCCTCCATCTCTGTCACACTTCGCCTTCCATTATGTCCCATGCTGTTGGTAATACCTCTCATTCCCTCCCTTCTTCGCGCTGATTGTACTTGTCCGTTCATCACTTGCGCACACCCTCCCTACAGTCTCCCCTCCATGCGCCTCCCCTCCCCGCCGGGTCTGCTCTGTCACCAGCTGTCCAGGTGTTTCGGTCCGTACCGACTCCATTGGGCCGTAGTCTGGTAAGGTCATCAGCTAAAGAGGACGATGGGTTAGCTGACGTGCAAGGGAACTGTGGAGGAGAGAGCAGCAGGAGCCTGAGCCGGAGGGCTGATGAAGGAGGCTATCCACGATGAAGGAGACCAGCGAGACACGAGAGAGGTGAGACTGGTGAGGTGTGGGATTGCATGAGATAAACGGCTAACTCAGAGTTGGAAGGGAGGGAAGGACGTGGGACGTGGGAGAGACGATGGAGGACGTGAAGAACAGCGGTGTGAGTGTACTACTGACTGCATGTGGCGGCGGAGGAGATGAAGGAACTGGTGGTCACGAAGGCGGACTAAGAAGAAGACGGTCAAACTCACGACGCGCCGCGTTCTCAATGTGCAAGATCTCACCACAGGCCCGTCTGTCATCCTTTCCTTCATCTGTCTAAGTTGCAACTCTAATCAAAGGATAGATGCAGGATGGGAAGATCGCATCAAAGCAGCAATGGTGTAGGGTCACGAAACTGCCAGCGTAGTCCTTGCTAGTACGCATCCACCTCTCCCTTCCCGTTTCTCACCCTCTTACTAAGAAAATGAACCTAGTTTGACCCAAATCTGTCCGTTCTGAGGTACATGTTCAGGCCCTAACTGCATTGGATGGCACGACGGAACTCTCCAAGGATTCTACAAGCTCAGAGACGACCTGTACGATGCTTGCTCTGGTCTACTCCTCTCTCCCATCGCTGATTTATCAATGTCTGTACTGAAAGCGCCTAAAAACTTCAGGACGTGAATTCCGTTCCCTCTGCTCCGTCGAATATCTTACATAACGAAACCGATGGATAGAACATGTTCGAGGAGAAGGAACGCTCCGTGGCTGCCAAAAGCGTAGTGCGTATCAGTGGATGAAAGCTGTGTTGAATGTCGCCATCTGCAGGTTCGTCTCCCTCCCTCTACCCATAGAATAAAAGAATAATAACGTTGTTGTGAAGAGTTGGTCCCGTGAGACTCCTCGCACAGTCAGTCGCACGGCCTCAGCGACTAGAAGAAGGATAATCGCCGTCGACATCTAAGAGCGTATGCTTCTACTGCCTGTACGCATTCTGAAGCTTCCTGGTTGCTTATTTATTTGCGGATAGGTAAGGGCTGGGAGAGTTGAGCAAATGATTGATTTAGTTGCTATGTCGACTTTAAGTCGCTCATCACTTATATCTATAAGTCTAAAGAGATAATTTGGGCCGTTACGATAATGCAGGTTCATCTCCCTCTTCTCTCCGCCTTGATGTCACAAAGTTGAATCCTGGTGATGATGGTTCGCTCTAGCACGGGGAGAACTCGATAAAGAGTGTCATTGACGGATACGATGGCGATTAAACCTTGCAGCTGCGTGAATGCAACTTTCGGGACTATGCAGGAAATGAAGGATCAAAAAGATGTGATTCCTACTTCCACAAGGGGTTCAAGAAATAGTGCCATTGTTATACTACATCTTTGAGCTTCGACTCCAGCTCCTTCCGTTCTCCTAAGTAGTCCATTCTTGAATACATAGTCGTCGTCAACCGTAAGAACAACTCAAGCAAGGCTCAAAGGATGCATCGGCTTCTTTACATTGTGGCACTTTATGGGCGGAACTTGATGTCTTAGGTGCTTTTACAGGAATCAGTAGAATTGTTTGCATAAGAGAAGGCACCCATAATACAGAACACAGACAGACACCCTCCCCACAAACCCGATCTCCTCATGCCCTGAAGCTTCCTCCAAGAATGAAATAATCACAACAGCAATTATACTCTTTCCCATCCAATGCCGCCATTTCCTGTATCCCTCATTTCCTCATCCCCCAAGAGCCCGTAGATAAACACTGGGAAACTGACTCACTCCCCGCAGTAACGAAATAGCTATGACCGTTACCACATTGTGGTCTAACAGTGCGCAAGAAAAGACTTCGTGCGGATGGGATTTTAAGATTGCTCACAACCATCTAGCACGAGGCGTCGAGTATGAGGGAGGCGAGCTGTTTGACAAACGGTACGTTGGACAGAGTGAGGAGGGATGGAAGGATGACACCGTCCCGAACGAATTCTAGACCTGTCCTAGTCAAATGTTGTGTTAGATGTAGAGTGATATGAGTTGCGCACCCTTCCGTCGTATGTTCTTTAGAACGTGCATAAAAATCTGAGTCCCTCCAGCATCACTCTCCACTTTCCCGAACCCATGCCTGAGAACTCCGCTCGCTCACTGCAAACTCTCTCAATGCGCTCCTAGCCCTGCATATCTCTTCCTCGAGCCACCCTCCAAAGAATAGCCGAATCCTCAACTGGCATCCTCCCATCGTCTTCACCTTCTCAGCTCCACCCTCCATATCCCCCTTCTCCTTCACGCCCCTGTCCCCAAAGAACCAGCAGATTACATCTGAGAATACGAGCAGAGAGAATTCCCAGTCTACCATACAGGACCAAACCACTATGTGAGATACAATGGTCAACCCGCTCACATGCTTCCTATTCTGGAAGCGGCTCCTGCCTAACTTGGAAGTCACATTGACCACTTTATACCTCACAACTCCCCCGTCTCTCTACACCTCTCCTGTCGGCTCCAACCATGTACAATCGATCGGGAGAAGAAGGGAAGATAACTGATGGTATCTTAGCTAGGGACTCGCATGAATGTGAATAATTCATGAACAGTCACCGTATCGTTCACCAAAAAGTCATGAATAAGCTGTTCATGAACTGGTGAACTGGTGACTGTGACTGTGACATGAACTGTGAAACGTCAGGCTGGAGAAATTCTTGAGTCATGACTAGTCATGAATAAGTCACCGCGCACAACTCATGCTGGCCGAAGTTACAGCCATCGTGATTTCCACAAGCCTCGTCTCTTCACGGATTCGGCTTCGGCCCTTGCTCGACCGGCTGAGGTTTTTGAGGTAGGCTTTTCGCATCAACCAGCAAGAAGAGCGAAATGACTGCTCTGACTGCTCAGGAAGGCACTGACGCTGGTCACCCAATCACAATTGACGAGGCTCAGACCAGCAAGTAGTCAAGGGGGGACTCCATCTCTGGTAAGCTTTTTCTGCTGTATTTCCAACTTTCTCATGCAACAACAGAACCTGTCATTGCTCCGAAGCAAAAGCGACTCATGTCAAGAAGGATAAGTCACATTTGGACGAAGAGGCACACTTGTAAGTACCTTTACTCTCCATTTGCTTCTCTGAACATAGATCAGGGAAGCTGAAATCAAATCTTGGAAATCCTCTGTCTATGCCCATTACGATGCTCCGATGATTGTCAAGAAGGAAGAAGTGGAGGGAAGTGAAAAGAAGGAGGTTATTTATTATCGCTTTACTTGTAAGGTGTTTAAAGATCATGAAGTTGACCGGAAAAGGGATGGGTTTGCAAGTGGGGCTGCACTGACGTCGCAACTTTTGGCAGGTGTTCAGGCATGTGAGGCAAAGCATGCGAAGTCCAGTGAGCGTTCAACAACACTGAATGAATTTGGGTATGCCTTCGGGGACAAGAGTGATGAAAAGAAGGATTCTGGAGATGGAAAGAAGAGTGGCATTCCGTGCTTCCCTTACTCCCCTCAACGCTTCCGATTCTGGCTCGCTCTCCTCTGTGCTCGACGCAAACGGCCGTTCAATATTGTTGAGGATTACGAGCTCCATGTCATCTTCAAGATGCTTCGACCTGATGTGCACCTTGTTAGTGGTGACCAAGTCTCGAAGGATCTCTGGAACATCTATACTCGAGCTGCCCAGATTATTAAGGATGTTTATTTGAAGGTAGAAGTTTCTCCTCATTTCGCATCTCACTTTCCGATAGTTGTAGGATAGGACATTGACGGTTTCATGTTTCTACTGATGCTTGGACCTCGAGGAACCACATGGCTTGGCTTGCCATGCTGGTTCATTATTGGTCGGGAACTGAGGTAAAAGAGATCATTTTAGAGTTTGTCCGGTACAGTGTTAGAACCCTGCTGTGTCCTGTATGCTGATCTTCCTCACAGGCTGAGTGATTCGCACACGGGGAGATATTTGGCCAGAGAGATTGCGAAGGTGTTGGAGCGGTATGGTACAGACGGAAAAGTCAGTCTTGCTTGTCCTTTGCCATGTCCATCGAATTGAACATGGAAATTAGTTGATGGGACTGGTGATCAATAGTGCATCAAACAACGACACAATGGTTTCGGAACTCAAGCTCTTGCTCCCCTCCTTTAAGGGGCAAGAATACCAAATCCGGTGCCTCAATCATGTCCTCAACCTGGTTGCAAAGGTATGCTCCTTAATTTCTAATCACGTTTCTTACCTGACATCCTTTTAGGCTCTGATCTCGCCCTTCATGAAAGAGAAGAAAAGAAGGGCGAAGGGCGAAGAAACTGAGAGATTTGAAGATGACGGAGCTGTAAATATCAGCAAGGAAGAGGCTGCCATAATCAATAAGATAGTGGCAAGCCATGATACGGCACAGAAAGCTATGGGTGATGAGATTATTGAAGAGATATGCGATGAAGTGTTGAAGGAACTGGAACAGGAGGATCCATTGAGAGCTGATGATAAGAGACTGAACATCAAGTTCAGTACGGAGGAGCACCAAGCTGTTCATGGATGTGTTCAAAAGGTCCGTATAGCTTGATCATGTATTCATTGCTTAAGACATTGCAGATTCGGGAACTGGCTCACAAGATCGTTAATAGTAGCTCGATGAACACGGAATTTCAGCGTCTTGTGGAGCGATTTTACATGAACCTTACAGATGCACGACTTCCAATCTGAGAGGTTGTCACTTGGTGGAACAGTCTCTTCCTCTTCCTCGAACGAGCCCTCTTGCTCCGACAAGCTTTCGATGGTCTTACAGAACAGAGCTCATTCAAACTTAAGAAGTATGAAGTGATGGAACCCGAATGCAAAGTCCTAGGTGAATTGCGGTTCTCAAGGTTTATCAATTCCTTCGATTTAATCTGTGCAAGATGCCTTTCTATCGAGCCACAGTCAAGCTATCTACCAAGAAACGGGTGCTCCTTACAGACGTAATCCCTTATCTCGATAGGTTTGACCATAACCTTCGCAACATCAAGCTTAACCGAAATGCAAATCCGTTTATTCGGTTGGGTGCTTGTCGCGCGATTACGGTTCTTAATAAATATTATTCAAAAGCTTGTCAGGTGACAAGCATGTATAAGTTGGCAATGGGTTCGTCCCTCTTGGTTATTATTACTGAACTGATGTGAACTTCTAGTACTTCACCCTTATCACAAACTCAAGTACTATGAACATGCAGGGTGGCTCATCTCCTGGATTCAAGATATTCGGACATTGCTACACGAGGAGTTCAAGACCTACCATCCTACTCCTTCCGCAGAGACCATAGTTGCAACTGATCTGCCAGATGAGGAGGACTCTGACGCAGAGGAACAGTTTCCATATCGAAAAGATTATCAACAGACGGTTGAGACGGAATATGATGAGATCAGGCGGTACTTAGAAGATGACCTGGAGAAGACACGCAAGGACTTCAATGTACTGGCTTGGTGGAATGGGGAACGGCAAGGAAGCCAGTATCTTAATCTTGCGAAGCTACCAATAGCTGTGCTCTCTGGCCCTGGTGTGTACCATTTCCTTACTCCTTGCCTTCTGGTGACCCTTCCTTAGTGACCAGTACCAATGTGGAATGTGCTTTCGGTGCAGGAGGACTTCAGATCACCGGCCTCCGGCACAATCTATCACAAGATTCATTCTGTGCTGCTATGGCTTTAGGCTCCTGGCATGATGCTGGATTGCTGTGTGGGACAGACAAAGAGCTTTTTGATTACTTTAAGACATAGTAGACATAAACACACATACAAACCAATCAGAACTACTCTTTCCTGCCCTGCTTCGTTACTGAATCATGAAGTGTCATGAATAATCACCTGAGAATCATGACTTGTCATGAATGTAATGTATGATCCGTGACATGACTGATGAATTGAAATTTTGGTTGAAAAAGTCATGACTAGCCGTCATGAACTTATCATGACCTTGTCACACGAGTCCCTAAGCTTAGCCTTATCCAGAAGCTGGAAGGCAAGATCCGTCGATGCCCTGGTGAGCCTCGTTTGATTTCCTTGAGCTTCCTCTTCATTCCATGCTTTTCGATTATTCTATATTTCTATCTACTCATGTATTACGGGTTTTCCCGCAATTTTGGTTGATCTTTTATCCGATTCATTGGCCTATAAAAGAGGCCTCACTTATTAATGTAAATTCATCTTATTCCTCATTATCTTACTTCGTACTCACAGCAGAAAGCGCGGTAAGAATCGAGGTAAGTTCCCTGGGCTGTAGAAGCGCCCCTGTAAGATCCATTGTCTTTATTCTGAGACCAAATAGCTTGATAAGCGGCCCTACACTTCAGTGTGGCTAGTATAAGCTGGTTCCTGTCTCTCATTTTCGTTTAAGCTCTCATTTATTGATTGAGCCTCTTAGTTCTCGCTCTAGTCGAGCTAAAAGAACTCGCTCTTAGCAGTAGAGTCTCATATACTATAGATTTTATTGCTTTTGCATTTCTGAAGCTGTGAAAGAACTGGGGGGAATGAGGTTTGAGGTTTCCTCACGGCCGTCGAGTTCAAGGTATGTGAGATGTTTGAGGTGTGATAGGTTGAGTGGAGTGGGTAGGATGGAGATCTGTCCATCAGGCGAGTAGGGATGGAGCCTGATATGGAGATAATCTAAAAGAGGTGGTAGACAGGAGCCTGAGATGGTGCGATGGAGGGGACATAGATTGGAGAGATGCAAACCCGTGAGATCGTGTGGGAGGGAGAGTGATGGGAGAGGCGGGTATGCGTGAAGCACTAGTCTTTTGAGGTTAGGTGATAATTGAAGGCATGGCGATGTCAATGAGGCAGAGTCTTCCATGTCATAAGCACACAAGAATCTGTTTCTGTCACCCATCCTCTGCATAAAATTCTCGATTTCGTCCTTTTTCCACTTTCTCGAACCTTGCCCATCAAATATCATGTAATACAGTCTCGTCAAGCCTTCGATCACATTCAAAACAACCTTCGCTTCCTCTTCATTCCAAAATATGTCCATGTGCACGTCCGTAACGTTTGGTGAGCCAGCAATGATGCCCTGGAAACTTGCAGGGCCAGCTCAGTGCTCAAGTAGTCAAAGGAAACGAGCTTGCAGATACAGCCGCTAACGCAGCCGCCAACTTAAGGGCGCCATGGGAACTCACAAGCTTCTAAGGAGCCCTTCCACTTTAAAAGCAACTATCACGACTTCGGTATTCTTATCAACGAACGGTTACCTCCACATCCACCGGTAAACACCACCGAGCTATCTCAAGGAGCCTCTCACCCGACGATACATATGACA
This sequence comes from Atractiella rhizophila, assembly GCA_021432655.1. Classification (NCBI taxonomy): domain Eukaryota; kingdom Fungi; phylum Basidiomycota; class Atractiellomycetes; order Atractiellales; family Hoehnelomycetaceae; genus Atractiella; species Atractiella rhizophila. Next base: position 54,570 of record MU271473.1, read on the forward strand.
TGCTATCCGCAATACCAAGAGCACAGGCGTCCATCTTTGTACAGCTCCGATCAGGACATGTCTCTAATGGCAACTACCTTCACAGGATTAGAGTCAACAATGACCACTGCAGTTTCCCATCTATTCTTTGAATGTGAAGAACATGAAGCAGAAAGGAAGAAACTCCAACTCAGGTTAAGGAGGAAGGACATCCAGTTCAGATCACTCAGTCGTCTGTTAAGCAATCCGCAGGCAGTTTTGGCAGTATGGGAATTCATTAGGAGAAGCAGCAATTTTGTGCTTGTCAGGCTTGCCCCTATGCATTACCGAAATGCACCATCTGAAGTCACGTGACCTACTTTACCACGTCATGGGATCACGTGCCTGCCCATCGCCGCTTTGCTCGCGTTCGAGCTGACTGTTGCTTTCCCCTATCTCACACGAATCGCCGCTCAGCAAACCTTAGACATTTCGCCGGTCTGCATCGTCTCCATTATTGCCTTATTATCCTTTCTCACTTGTACTGCTCAGTATATCTTACTTCCGAGTATTCCCTTTATTGCTTTCCTGATCTAGCTATCTTACATGTTTCAAGAAACGTATGTTACAGTTTATGGCAGTGCCTTTACATATGTATATATCCATAGAGATGTAGTGGTGGTGACCTCAGAGTATTCTCTTAGGTTTACCTCCACTACAGGTTAGTCTTCTTTTGCCATACTATTCCTTTAGGTTTACCGCCACTACAGACGCATCGCCCATCGGCAACCGCACAAAGTGTTTGCCCTAACATCATCACATTGTTGAACATAGGTCTAGGCGACCAGTTTGTTGGTGAGTCACTCACCCCATTTTCGCAAAACGGCTGCTTATTGCACCAAAACAACACCGGTCAAATTTCAAAAATCCCTCAATTGAGAGGTACACAACACTTCCCTTCATCCTACACTCTGTTTTGGTCTCAATCTTTATAGTGTCCTATTTTTGCCTTTTACCTTTCTGTTTGTCCATGTTCGCTTGACAACACATTATCCCACAAAGGAGACAGACCAACGACAAGTATGCAAACCGCCGACAAGTTATACTGCGCGTTGTGACCACGAGCGCGCGGCCCGGCCTATTTGGTTGCGACCTCCAAAATAAGCTTGGGTAGCTAGTGGGAGGAACGCCTGAAGGTCCTCCCCTAGACAGGGGAGTCTGAGTCCTGCATCACCCACTTTGCCATTGTTCTCCCCACTCACTACAATCCCTTATGCCACTACGACAAAATTTACATTTGTCGCCGCCGGGCAATTCGCCGCTAATACGGAGATGCAAAACACATACATTTTAGAGATCAAAATCACCACTCTGGACAGACTCCTCACTATCGCTACTACTCGAAGAAGAAACAGAATATACATCATAATTGGAATTATCATAGGCCTCTTGGGCCAACGAAGGGTTTAAGTCGCCCAATTGAAACTCAATTTCACCAATACGACACCTTTTTTGCAGCTGGCGACGGGTTAGGTGCCCTACGATGCCTAAACAACATCTGGATAGTCAGAGCGATCGCCAAAAAATGGATAAACTCACCCTACCGGTCACATCGGCGATCACACCTTCCACAGCTGAACCCTCACTAGCCCCATCCTCCACGGCTCGATCATCCTGCCTCCTTTTATACAATTCCATCTGCAACTCAGCGGCCTTAAGAGCATTGGCCGCCGCTTGTGCATTCAATTTGGCGGCTGCTAACCTGGTTTGTGCGAATTTCCAGGCTGAATGCCTCAGAGTACACCCAGGCGGCGCTCAGCATCGATTGCGAGGGAGAATCCTCGTCGGCGTCTGAAATGTTCTCATAATTACTTTCAACGAAAGCCGATGGACGTTTTTTCCCGTCGCCGATGCGTTTAGGATGGAATGTAGTCGACATTACGACTAGCATGGAGAGTTCCCGCAAATATCCCAAAGGCAAGACCTCACACCTCTTTCCTGAACTGTGACAACACAAACAGACCCGACCGAACGCGGTTGTGACATACCCAGCAGAGAAGTCGCACACCTGCGAGTCGTTGTCACCATTGGCCTTCTTTTTCGCCGCTTTGACAGGCGCCGCACGAATCTTTCCAGTACAATTGCTACAGCACTGCCGATGCTTGCCAACGTGGGAAGAATTCGCGGATTCGCCCGAGGAGTCGTGATAAACAATTCGAGATCCAACTCGCCCAGATTGATGTTTGCCGCAGCATGAGAATAGGCATCGCGAGTACCTGGCCAAAAGTATCTGTATTTCGATGCGTCCAATTCCTTGTCGCCGATTCGAACTTTCCCGTCGCTCACTACAAATTCGGCGACTGGCGCACTGGCAAACGGATTTCGGTCCCCCAATGCAGCAGGCAGAACAAAAGTAGTTGCAGTCGCCAGATGGTCGGACAACGCCCTCATGACCCCAACCTCGGATCCTTCGCCGCTGAAATCGATTTTTGAGCGCGTAAATTTTCCTCCGCCGCTCAACGCTTATTTCAAGCGCCGCCCGTTTTCGCTCCTCCTCCTCCTTCGCCAGACGTTTTTCGTGTCAAACAAGAAAAGTTCTCGTTCCTTCCTTCACAAAACGGGGTCCCCATTCGCCGATTCAGAGGGCTGAAACCCGAATTTAGCCGCTTCTTCCTCGACGAGTGCCACTTGTTCAACCCAAAGCCGAAGTTCATCCCGCAAGACCTGCATGTCTTCCACAGACATCCGCAGCAGGAATGACAAAACGCGTCCATCACAAAACTCTTTTGCAGACTCATAAACCGATCGCACCTTTTTCACCACCGATGGGTTACCACACACACCCAGCCACACTATACAAGACAAGAAAGCTCACCTCTGCTTGTACCTTATTACAAAATTTGATGTACAAGGGATAGCATCTTCTCCCCCACTCCAACACATCGGCGAATCACCCGAAATTTACCTCTTTTGCCTTTTCCACGTCCCAATAAACAGTGTTCTTTTTCCTATCCTTGTTCACCAGGACGAAGTCGAAAAGTTGAGCGTCAGTCGTTATTTTATGAGAAGAAGAGGAATGTGCATTTCGGTAATATGTAGGGGCAAGCCTGACAACACCCCCCAAATTTCTAACTAGTGTGTGTGAGTCACGGAATTTTAAGATTAAGGTTCGCGGCTAGTTTGGACGAAAATTCTTTCCAGGTTCTTCCACCATCTCCCTCCCCTCCGAAGTCATGTGACCTAACTTTACTACATCATGAGATCACGTTCTCACCCATCGCCGCTTTGCTCATGCCTGCGCTGTCAGCAGCTTTCCCCTTTCTCACACGAATTGCTGCTCAGCAAGCCTTACAAATTTCGTCGGTCTGCATCGTCTCCATTATTGCCTTATTATACTTTCTCACTATTGCCGCTCAGTATATCTTATTTCTGAGTATTCCCCTTATTACTTTCCTG
>MU271474.1:0-13684 GCA_021432655.1 Atractiella rhizophila
CTTATCTCCTGCCTCTCTTTCCACCATTTCCTTCGCGCACACGCAGTTTATCCATCCCAGCCCACTTATACTCTCCTCAGCAGGCAGAACTTCGGTCATTGAGCGAGGAGTGGACTTTGCTCCAGGCAGATTCGCGTCTCAATAGAAGAGGACGAAACACCATTAAGAAGAACTTCGACGCTGTGGATGATCCATAGAAAGACGTGAAGATCGAGGATTGGCGCTGAGCTGAGGATAGCACAAGGTGGACATGTTCTTCGCAGCTATTTATTTAACAACAAGGGATTAGGCATGCGATTGTGGACTTCCATTCAGACGCTGCACTTCTTCTAGCCTTGAAAGAGAGCCTTCCGGTACATCAGAGAAGTAAAGATGGCGATTGAACAGAATAAAGACGTCCGAATGATCAAGCATTGGAGGAACGAGAGCTATGCAAGAAACCACATTTAAGCTTGCTGATGGGCGACGGGGTTAACATAATAGGAGAAGATGTAAAACCGACACGGTAGAGCGCAATTTAGCAGTCCTCAAGTGTGTTTATATACCGCTGTCTGTAAGTGGTGAGAAATCATAGATTTTCCTAAGAAAGTATGGCAGTGAATCCTTCAGAAGGTCGTATTTACAGTAAACGAAGCTCTAAAACAAATTGGCTTCGATATCATCCTCAGACTCAGACGAACCTTGCTGGTCCTTTCTGCACTGAGGACCTACAGAAAGCGAAAAGGCTATCGTAGTGCCAGTTAACGATAGCAATTATTGCATAGGATTTGAACACCTTTGGATCAGTGAAGGGACTACAAGACCATCTATGGAATAGTACGCTTCAATTCACAACAAGGAATTAGAATTTAGGGAGAAAACAACAAAGCATGTCCTGTTTCCTCTAGCTACATCTTCACAGTTACTGGGGAGAGTGAGTCCGAGTCCGTCCAGCGAGCTGGAGGTGGAGAGCAATGGTGAGAAGGGAGAAAAGCCTGAGGTACACACGAGATGGAAGCAGGGCAGGAAGGCGAATAGGGAAATCACAAACATGAGGATAGTGAAAGGAAGAGACATGAAGTCTTCAAGTTAGTACTGAGCTGAGGCGCGGAAATACCGAGAAAACATGAAAGTTCGCTCATACAGGGAGAATATAAACTGGTGAAGGAAGAGCAGGTCTACAGAGGGGTTATGCATTAGGCTGAAAGCTTGTGGTCAAAGGAGATACAGATGTCAAACAATCTGAAACGGATAGGCTGACAGTTTTGCGAAAAAAGAGTGCTTAATCCGACCAGGTGCTGACACACACGTAAACAGATTGAAATCCCCTATGTCAACCCCTGACCAAACTCACATTACTTCAGCACACTAGCAACACACAACTTGAAGAACAACCCACCCCTTTCTGCTAACATCTCCTCTACCTTCTTCGCCCATTTATTACTCTTGTACTTCGGCAACCTTCTATGATCGTATCCGATGCTCTTGAAGTCTTCCTTGTTTAACATATCCTAGATTGGTGGTGCACAGTTGACGACGAACAACATGTCCTCTTCTTTGGTAGTGGGAGGACATGCGAGGGGGCAATGTGCATGTGTCTCGAGATTTTGGAGATGTCCTTATTCGGAGCCAGGGCACAGCTCGCAGGATCTACTTCTACCACTTCACCCTTCTCCTCGACTAGGATAGCTCGTGCCCACTTGAGAGCGTTTTCAAAGTCAATTACTATCCCGACGTGAACAGGCATCTAGGTCGCAACTATACATCAGAACGAAGGGGGCTAACTGCGGTGAATCCTTACGTTGAGCGAGAGACGATCTAAGTAAAGGTGATGGCTTGAACGGAAGGGAAGATAGTAGTTTCGATCTTCGAGGAGAACGCGTCCCAAGAGCACGTGATGTCTCCTCAGGGGCAATGAGGAGCTGTCGATATATCGTCGTAGTTCGTGTGTTCCTGTGGCAAAGGCAAAGGGCTTTGAAGTGGTTCCAGAACACGATCGGACATCGTGATGGTACTATGTCTTCTTGCAGGGTGATTTTGTAAGACGGAAGGGGGAACATGTTTATTGTCGCAATCGGCAGTGTACATTTTACGCGCTTTTTCTAGTATATTACAAAATTTCGTACTTTCTCGTTAGAAAGAGTGTCGAAATTCGTAGCTTGATCAGAAGAAGAAAGAAGTTGCTTTGAAATCTAAAACATGCGGCCGAGTGAGTATTGGATTCTCATCTAACCTGTGACCGACTCTTCTGAAACGAAAGTAAATGTACCATCACATTTCGATTCCAAGGCGAGCTTGTGAGAATGCAATCGAGCGAGAGAAATGTGCAATGTTTACTAGAAATTCTGGCAAATCGTTAAGGAAACGATGCTCGATTCTACCCTCAAGGTCATCGTAAACATCAGGGAACCATGCCATCACGTCGCGAGACTCTGTGCCAATGCGGGAATAAAAAATTCCTCTTCAGCATCAGCCTAACGAAGCGACAAACAACTCGGTAGCTCTGTTTCTCACAAAAGAGAAACTCACAAGGCCGCTCATTGTTCCAGAGTTGTGAGTTTGAAGAGAGACTGGGGCGGAGGTGGCAAGAACTATTTTGAAAATATTAAAATTTTTACGCACTCTCTGAAGTATTAAAAGATATATGTGTGAAAGCAAGTGTAGAGAGACTGAGAACGTAACACTTCGTTCAATAACAAAGATCAGGATTGGGATACCAAGTCCTAACCCTACATTTCATAATCGCTGCTGGCGAACGGACAAACAGACAAAATGAAAGTGTAAGGCCAGGTGTGCCAGATTCAATGGCCTTTGCTGGTTGGGTTCTGGAGGAGAGAGATAGGGACAAAGGAAGGGTTTTACTGCTGCTCTATTGCTGCGTGAATCAAGAGATCTGAAGATGGGCTACCTGTGAGCTGGTGCCTTCCTCGTCATTATTCGGAGTGGATGGTAGCTGAACCCAGAGCTGAACCGTTGCAATTGGATGCTCATTTAGAATGAATAAAAGACATTCCACAGTCTCCGCTGATATTTGTGCCTTTCGGCTTGCGCTTCGATCGAAGCTGGACAATCTGTGGGTTTTGCTCACGACCTTCAGGGCTAGTCGCTCCAAAGAATCATCCGGGATCCTTTATGGACCGAGAAATACTATTTCGATGATTGTCAGTTTATAAACCTAATCTGGGTCGAGACATTGTCACGAGCTTCTCAATTTTCGACAGCTGCTGAAAAGCTTTCTTAGAACTAGGAGGGGTTTGCATAGCTACCGTTGGCTAGCACACAGATAATGTGGTTGTCAACTTGTCGAGGCCGCTCATGAACGAGGATGATGGGACAAGTACCTCCGTACCAATCAAGAACGATTTCGTGATGAAAGAAACTCTGTAACACCTCCGATGAACAGCTGAGTTGCTTCCTGGGGACAGGACCCTGAAGTCCTAGCCCAAGTGGAGATCAGATGCAGTCTGTGCATGAAAGGAAGGATCTATACGCATATTAACCCAGAATTTCAATTTTCGAGCGCAAATGACACTTTCGTACCATTGACCAATGATTTTCTCGTCCCAAAAGCTCTACCACATGCATTTTTCTCTCGTTCTAGTAGCTGCAATCTATGCAACTGTCTGAGCTCAAGCTTTGATAAATTTGATAAACATAGAGAAGCAGCGGTCTGTTACGTAACCACCTACTCCTGTCACCTCTTGCCCTCAGCCACATTTGGCGTTGATTTTTCAGTAATGCATCTCAATCCCGATGAATGCGTTCACCGTGTGCACTTTCGCAACCGTGCAGACAGGACGTGCTCGCCCAATAACACGTCCAAACGAAACCTCGATCCCCATGTTGGGGGAAGACAAAGGGAGAGAAGGTTTTGTGCCGAAGGTGTTGATTCCAGTTTTATGATTTTCACGCGCGTCACCTAGAGATTTCGTGTGATAGAACTGTAATCCGATGCGGCAGGACGCGTCTTTGGGCGTGCTGAACCTACCGTGTGAGAAAAATGACATTTTTCAGTTTTGGGATGGTTGTTTGGGTGAAGATTTTAACTTCGAGGGCAACGTCTTCACTTCGACGCATTCAGCGGTGATGTCCGTGGATCCCAGTCACCTATCTCAACGCATATAAAAGAGGCGCTGATGAAGGCGGTTTCCCCATAACCAACTCACGAGCATGCTCTTCCACCCTGATTCGACAGGTCAATTCTCACCTCTCGGAAGCATGCATTACGCTCCTGTTACGACCTCTTCCCTGTCCTCATCCACCTCATCGTCACTGTCCTCATCTGTTTCATCCTCTTTCTCATCTTTTTCGCTGAGAATGGAAGACTCCCCATCACGACCCTCAAAATTTCGAAAAGCCGCTTCAAAATTCAAAATCTTCAAACGAACACGACGAGCAGCCCATCCTTCCATAACTCCTTTCAGCGAATTACTCCGTCAGTCTGGTCAGACCGTTGCCCGCGAAACAACCGAGTTCAACGATCCTCCTTCGCCTCAGTCGGACCGTCCTTTGACTCCAGAAGAGCGCATGTCCTTCGAGTCTTTCCTCTTCCCACCGAGGATCGGAGATCTCCCCCCAGCATACAACGAAAAAGCAGAACGAAAAAGGAAGAAAGTGATTCAGCGAGAGGAGAGATTGAGGAATTTCCATGATGAGTTGAGGAGCATGGGTCTGTAATGGTTCGTACTTTCGTCCCTGTCTCTCGGACTATCTAACAAGGCATTTCTACAGACTTCAATGTCTAGGTCATGATTTGTGACGAAAGAAAAGTTCACGATGATCGTTTCTGGTCATACCGAACACATCCAACATAAGTCAGCAATTTCGTTTGTGTTCAAGTTGATATGTGCGTTACATCGTATAGCACTCCAAGTACCTCACGCTACCAATTTGTTCTTCAGTTTTGAGTGCTCTGTTTTTTCCGTAGGGAAATGCTGTTGTCACTGAACGTCCTTGAATACTGTCTGAGAGTCGCTGCCATAGATGTTTTGTTGAACTTCTCCAATGCTTTCATCTATCCATACCAAACATAGTAATAAATCTGCGTATACACGGTGGAGTTAAAGACACCTTTTTAACATCGAGCAAGTGAGACCAGCCCAAGGCTTCAACTTTCTACGCCAGTCTCCTCTGCTTCCTCCTCTTGATCCACCAAATCACCGTTGCAAAGCCGCCGAGTATCACCGTTGAACGCAGTACAATAGCCGCAATGAGAGCCTTGCGGACGGATGAGTAAAAGCTGCCCAATGCCATGCCGGCCCAATTAACGCGACTGTCTCCCGTCACAGCCACCGCGCTCTCAATTCTGTCTTGAGACTGAGACCTTTTGATCTTTTCTTCGCGGTCGGCTTTCATGCGTATGCTCCAAGACCGAACCAAACTATTATCACCGAATTGGATCAACAATCCTGACGCCTGGTGGGACGGAAAGGTGTAGAACAAACCTTCGATACCTCCAGCCAAAGAGCCAGATCAATGCGTTCACATCAGGATGTGAAAATTTCGGGAATATGCTCGTCATGCTCGCCTCCATAATGGGTGGGAGAGTGCGCATATGAACCTTCTCGTAGTCGTATTCATTCTGAGAGGAGGGGGCAGAGATATAGAAGGGGTATGTAGCTGGGGAGAGATTATGGTACATTCCGTTCGCGAAGAACAGGTCCAAAGTCATGCCGAGTGTGAGACCCCAAAGCTTGAGCTCGAGATCTCCTCGCTGTGAATGTGACGGGTGGTCGGATACAATGGGATTATTCGGAAGGAGAATGGCTCTACGGTATCATCAGCTTCGTCTCACAATTATAGGCAGCAGCTATCAGAATGGAACTTAATGCTCACTTGAACTTCATGGAGCCTACAACCCACTTCAACAGGCTTCTCGCAAAGGGAGACTTAGGTGCCAGCCTATCAATCCGTTCAGAAAAATTATATAACCGTGCAAGCAAACTGCAATACCTCGAGCTGATATCTACGACGACATCGCCCCATTTTACGTCTGGCCCAGTGAGGAAGTTGATGGGTATCCAATGTGCAGATGCCACTTCCGAAGGTTGAAGATCGGGATGGGGTGACTCCGGCGATGTTTGGAGGAAGACTGGCAGCGTAGGCGTTAGCAACAAGTAGGAGAAAGATGAGCAGCTTCGAACCGAAAGGGCTGAGAACCATGAGTAACCTCTTCCCTAGACTCGTTGTGATCTCTCGATCGTCTAGGCCACCAATGTGCAGGAATTCTCTTTCGGCAAGATCGATGCCAACTTCGCAAATAGATCTTATCAGCGAGGATGCGGAGGGATGAGTGGTTAAATACCTTCTTCCCATGTCTCGCGCATGGCCTAAAGGGCAGTCAATTGGCTGATAAGTAAAAGGGGACGTGGTGACGGACGGTATACATAGGAGACTCATCATCAGGTTCCTGTTAAGCACAGTTTGATATGTGCTCTTTTGACAGACGATAGACTCCTACCTGACGTCCACCTATCTCGTAGGGTCAGAATTTGCTTACTGCGATGGGGAAGAACTGACCAGGAAATGCCTACTCGCCCAGGGTCAGCTTTCGTTTCGGTATTGAATTGAAGACCTACGAGGTGTGAAGACCATCTATCGCTCGACCTATCGTCCATCAAACAGAACAAACATTGGTCGCCGTCGGAGGGAACAACAAAAACGGGCAGACCTTGTTGCTCTTTTGATATACATAATCTCTGGTGTCCCATTCTTCACCCAATCCTGCTCAAAGAACTTTTGGAGTCTATCTGTCAATGGTTCCTCAACGGATGACCGGAGGCTCGAAGACGATGCACTGGGAGCTAAAAGGTGTGTGGCATCGCCGATAGAAGGGTGTGGGTTGGGATCAAGGTGTACGGGCCGTCGAGATGGCGACCAGCTCTCTCTCCGTGACCGTGAAGTCGTGCCAGACGGTGTAGCATAGAAGGTCGAAACAGTGGGCGATGGTGGAGGGCTCGAAGGCCGTATTCGAACGACTGGTGATGGATAGTTAGTGGTTATTCACTTGAGTTGAAAGGTTGGATTCCAAAATATAATAATCATTGGAGGGACCCTGCATTTCCATGCCAAATTCTCACTGGAGTAGTTGAAGAAAGCGGCAGAAAAGGGCAGTCGTTCCGCATCCTTCTGTCACTCTTAGTGTGATGGTACTCAAGTCTCCCAACTTATGTGTACGTGCGCAGTGCATTGTATGGCAGATGATGCTCACAGCACGCTACAGGAAGAAGCTCGAAGCCCTCACTGAATCAAGCTTATCACAGAAAAGCTTTCCTCCACTTTTCCAGTATTAACCTTGCAAAACAGAGAATAAGACTAAAGACGTTGGGTTCGCAGAATAACTCGTCCTTTACTGTTTGGGTTCTTGGATTCATACGGGCTATGGTAATGCTGTGGTAAAAGCCAACACGAAGACAAAAGATTTCGTGGATATCGTCACAAAGATGTCAGCCAGGGAGGTGCGTAAACAGTCCGCGGCTAGGTTACTCATACTCCAGCAATAGTCTGCGCGCAGGAAGCATAGTAATTCGCTCAACCTCTTCGCGCAAGAACATAGACCACGACACCTTTCTAAACAGCACAGAAGACTCACTAACAGCCACACTAGCCCTCCTCCTCCCCTCTCCTTCCCGCTCTCCAGCAATCCCAATCGTCCTCGGCTTAGTTTGCGCGACTGCAGAAAGCGCTGAGAACATGAGCTTGCTCAAACTCGTATGCTGTCCTCCATGGACTATCGAAGCGGGAGGCACCATGTCGCACAGTTCAAGTCGAGCAGCAATCGTAATCGTCGTTGTTTTGGGTTTTTGGGGTCGGCATTGCCGGTCAGTAACCGGACCAGGGAACACGCTACCCAAAATCTGACACCTTTGCTTCCCTTTATTTTCGAAGTACTCTATTTACTCGAAAATTACCCTTCAAGCGTGTTCTAGAGCTACTCCTTATGTTTAGGTCTCGCACTCTCGGTCACGTGGCCATCATTTTCTCCTGGACCAATATGCCCCAGCGTCAACAGTGCACCTCCTTTGCCAATATCGTTGTCCAAACCGGGCTGCAGGGAGAACGGTTTGCGAGAAATTGTTTCTATTCCAGCCAATGCTCCGCTTTTACAACTATAGCAGCTCAACGTTTGGTGCGCCGTGCCCTTTTTTTCATCATGATGCTGGTTAGGCTGGAAGGGCCAGATTGCTTTATATGTGCATTCCTCAATGATTCGACAACACAAGTTGAATGCCTCTCACCGTGCGAGACAAACCTCTTACCTTGCTGTGCTTTGCCTTCTACGTTGATACGTCTAAGTATCCCTGTGTGAAGCATGATTCGTGTGGGAACACATTTCCATTACCAAATTTCCATAGTTTAGAAAGACGCGTACTTGGTGAAGTGTTAAACACCTTCCTTTACTTATTCTCAGGTGGAGAATGAACGGTCCATCGTAGATTCTGAATATTTAATTGGGTTAGAGAAGAGTATTTGTATCGCTCTTCCCATCAATGTCTTGCCATTAACTAGGAACGTCATGCTGGCCATAAGCATTACATCACTCATTACGAATGAACCTCCAAGCCACAGAAATGAGGCTCAAAGTGTAACATATAGGTGAGTTGTTAATTTCCATTGTCTCGCTAGAATAGGATGATCCACAATGGAATGAATGGATGCCTAGTCCACCAAGAACGTCTCTACGATTTCAAAACCGGCTATCTTCGGATCAGCCTGCGTTCTGGATATCATGAGCGAGGGTGGATGCTGATGACCTCGGAATAAGGCCAGAACTGATTCTACTTTGACTTTGCTGTCAGCTATTCAGAAACGTGCGAGGAGCTAACTTGTTTTTTTGCAGCAGAGGTGATGTTTAAACCGCGTTCCTACGTCGATAAGACGTGGCCACCTCCACGGTGTAGACGACTCATTCAAACGAGAGCGACTAGAGTAACTGGAGCAACAGGATATCGAAGACTCAGACAATTGTTGACACGGTAGTTTCGGTGGTTCAATGTCGAATGTTGTGGATTGAGAGCTCGGGATGCAGTGATAAATGCAATGATTATGATAACCCGTCGATAGTTAGAATTCTGTCCGCTTTATTAAATTCTGAACGCTTTGAACTCATTCATTGAGCTGGCTCGTGCTTGAGCTCGCGTGACTTGGAAGCCTCTCAGCTTTGTCATCAACGCTCATCAAGCCAAGGCGCACTACGGCTTCCGCACGCCAGCGAGAACAGAACCGCCACGAACCAATACAGCACCTGATCCACACCAGCCAGCATTCCAGCACTTAAGCTCCCTCGTTGCATTACAGAAACTGACCGCTTACGAATTCCGCCATCAAAAGGTTAGATTGGTGTTGGAAGGCCCTGACAGTCGCTAACGAACAAGATTGGGACTCGAGCAACAATTGCTTGTTGGCTTTGAGCTTAGATCGTGCGTTTATTATTTTCTGTTGTGTATTACACTTGGGAAATAGTGTTAATGGGATTGTGGGATGGGAAGACGACATCGGCCATCTCCCTATCGTTCCTGTCAGCAAGAGAGAAGAGACGAGATGTTGAAGTCTCTCCGTTCCGCCATGTCCTCTTCTTCCAAGAAGGAGAAGCAGGCGAAGAAGAACACCGCTACCGTCGACGACTTCATCAACGGCGGATCCGCCCAAGCCCCAGGCGGTGACGATTCAGCCGACACCACCCATGCTGCGACCTCCTATTCCCAGCCCAACAACTCCAGCACCAACTTCGCTCCCTCCGCCTCAAACGGCAAAGACAAAGGCGCTTCCACATCCTCCAAGTCCTCAAAACGCACAAGGACCGGAGGTTCCCCTCCTCCTGAGGGGCGGAGCGGCAGTCAGAGCACGACGACGACCACATCGACGGGTACGACTGGCGGCGCTCCGAGTGGAGCATCGACTGGAACTCCTTCGGCGTCTCAGCATTCTTTACCAAGCTCGCAAGGGAGCGGTAGACAGCCTGATATACCCACTACCACGACCATTCTATCGAATCCCCTACCCCAGGTTTTGGACGAAGGCGGGGCGAGAGGTGGGGCGAAGAAGTTAGGGAGGACGGAGACTAAGGAGAGTGGAATGGGTAATGGTAGTGGTGCTGGGCCAACTGGAGGCAGAAAGGGTACCGATGACAGTGCGGGTACTGGCCCACAAAGTTTCGACATCGATTCCCTCATCACTCGGTTACTCAACACTTCTCTCACCACACTCTCCAACTCTACTTCGCTCAGTTCTTCATCCTCCCTCCTCAAGTCTACATCCAAATCTCCGCCCCTCAAGAACTCAGAGATCCTCGCCATCTGCTCCGCAAGTCGGGAGGTCCTCCTCTCTCAACCCACCCTGCTCGAATTGAGCCCACCGGTAAAGATTGTGGGGGATGTGCATGGCCAATACGCTGACTTGGTCAGGTTGTTCGAGATGTGCGGATGGCCGCCAGAGAGCAACTACCTCTTCCTCGGCGACTATGTCGATAGAGGGAAAATGAGCCTGGAGACCATCCTTCTCCTCCTCTGCTACAAGATCAAGTATCCGGAGAACTTCTTCCTGCTCCGTACGTACTTTCACCATCACTTTTCACATGGACATTGAGAGTTGATACTGGGTGTAAAGGGGGAAACCACGAATGCGCAAACGTGACTCGAGTGTATGGGTTCTACGACGAATGCAAGCGTCGGTGTAACCTCAAGATCTGGAAAGCGTTCATAGACGTCTTCAACACTCTCCCCATCTGCGCCATCGTCGCCTCCAAGATCTTCTGCGTGCACGGTGGCCTCTCACCCTCCCTCTCCTCCATGGACGACATCAGGCGGATCGGCCGTCCCACAGACGTGCCCGATTATGGTCTCCTCAACGATTTGCTGTGGAGCGATCCGTCCGATACGGCGTATGATTGGGAGGACAATGAGAGAGGAGTCAGCTATTGCTTTGGCAAGATTGTGATTGGAGAATTCCTGCAGAGGTACGACTTTGACCTCATCTGCCGAGCACACATGGTTGTTGAAGATGGTGAGCTCTGTTTCCTTCCCAAATATATATCCACGTTGATGCATCCGGCGTTACAGGATACGAGTTCTGGAACGAAAGAACGCTGGTGACCATCTTCAGCGCACCGAACTACTGTGGCGAGTTCGACAACTTCGGAGCCGTGATGTCGGTTTCAGAAGATCTGCTATGCGCATTCGAGCTGTTGAAACCGTTGGATGGAGCGGCGTTGAAGAAGGAGATGGCGAAGAGCAAGAAGAGGATAGCGTAGGCCGATTCAACTCCATTATTCTCATCAAGGTCCTGTTCACTAACGTGAGCATTGGATCTAGTGGGAATGGAGGGAGCGGATAGCCTGCCTGGCTAACTGTTGTCGCGTCGAGATGCTCTTTTGCACTACTCTTACTGTCTTCATCCAAGTCCGCTGCATCATGTTTATGGTAAGGCGACTCGGTTGCTTTTCATCTCTGGCGTCCAAGGTCTGACAAATCGTGATGTGACGGATGGACGATCCTTCGTCATCTGATATTTCTCCTCTCCTCTTCCTCCTTTCCTGTTTGGATTCTGGATTGTTTTCAAAACTCATCTTTTTTCTGTTTCGTTGGGCTTCGGATTTTCTCTCCTCCGTTCATCCATCCGTCCATCAATAGGGTATCACAACTCCTCTCCTCTTCCAATTCAATCAATCAGTCTCATCCACGGCGCGATTTCTACCACCCTGGTTCCATCAGGATAACAACTTTGAAATTCGTTTTGACTGTCAAGCGAAAACAAGTAGTTGATACACCTTTGTAATACGTTCCCTTCAATGTCCTCATAGCTCCTCTTGCCTTTCAAACACTGTCTCTTCCCATCCGTTGGTTTTTGGGATTGCGCCTTGACGATCTGATTGAGTCTGATTGGTTGATTTTTCTGCTTGCTTTGCCTTGTTGGACCTGTTAAAGTGGAAGCTTGAACTCTCCCCATGCCGTATATTGCCTGAAGTCAAAGGTGTATAGTCCTATGCAAATCACTTGTGTTCTTACTTCAGCTTTCTTCCGAGTCTTCCAACCTTGCAAGGGTTCCATTGACCATTGACAAGAAACAACATGAGATGCAACTTTGTACGTTCTACAATCCAGGTCTATATCCATTTCTTCTTCATCAGATGATGAATATCTACATGTTATACTGAAGTGTAAGGATCTTTTTTCAAATCTTTAATCGTCGCCTTCTCGACATGTGGCAGCTCCTTCTTCTGCTTTTGGTTATCCGCCATAGCAGTCCAATCTCCATCAAGGAACCTCCTGTTCTTAACCTCCTTCTCTGTCGGTCCATCCACCCCATTGACACCGTTGACTCCATTCGAAGCATGACCTTCAAGTTTCTCAGCCTTCATCGTCTTCACCAACGCAACGACATCAGCCACCGCCTCATCCGAGATCTGCCAATGAAGCACGACCCTTCCTCCTCTAAGGATGACAGGTCGTTTAAGTTCCTTCGCCCTGTTTTGGAGGTCGAAGACGGAGAAACCGAGTGGGGAAGTGTCAATGAACACCATATTGGTCTCGACGGGCAACAAGAGGGTGACGCCCAACTCGAAGAGCCGTGAAGCGAGGGAATGAGCGAGGGCGTGCACGCGAGGAAGGTGCGGGACGACCTCGTCGAGGGAGTTGGAGAGGAGGGCGGTGAGCGGTCCGCATTGTCTGATTCCCCCGCCGACCATTTTTCGGAACCACCGCGCACGGGTGATGAAGCGTTTGGGACCTACGAGGACTCTGTTTTTCTCCTCGTTGAGCAAAGGAGCAATTTGTTTGAGAGGAAGAGGCTTACGATCCGATTGGAGCGCCGAGACCTTTGGAGAAACATATGGAGACAGAGTCGAAAGGCTCACAGAGCTCTTTAAGGCTCTTGCCCGTCTACACGCCAATATCGATGAGAGACAGGTATTGATAGAGGTAGAGAGAGGAGCAGAAAAGTACCAACTTTAGCAGCGACCTCGATGATCCTTGCGCCATCGCAATGCAAGACGATCTGACACTCGTCGCTCTCCTTCCTCTTCCTCTCGTCATTGATCGCATCCAGCTCCTTTCTGATCCTGACGATTTCGTCCTGCGGAAATACCATTCCATTCAGGGTATTCTCGAGCGAGATGACGCGGGTCGGGCATGTGTGAATGTTAGTTCCTGCCACATTTACTTTCTCAGCTTCTCTTTGCCGCAACACGACGAGTAAGTCAAGGAGGGACACAAACCATGGATCAGGGCGGGGGCGATGTCATCGTCCCAGGTCAAGTGGTGGAGGTTGGAAGGGATGAGAGGGGTCGCTTGAGCTTGAGAGATGGCGGCTAATCCTCCGGCTACACTCGTCCAACGTTAATGCTTATTCAGGTCCATAAAAGACTGATTATCTGAATCGCGCACCTTCATTAACATAAACGTGAGCCCTAGAATCCAACAAGACAGAATGCTAGATAAGAGACCATTAACTCCATCCAGACGGTTCAAAATAGAGGAAAAGAAAAGTTTGGAGAAAGGGGGAAAAGCGAGAAAGGAAGGGACATACAGGCGGTTGATTCAGCCAAGTCCTGAGTGCGACCTGATTAGACATGGTTCCACTGACCAAGAACAACGCGTCCTCCTTCCCCGTCAGCTCAGCCACCCTCTTCTGTAGCGCGCTGGTTGTCCCATCGTCTTCGTACACGTCGTCACCGCGCGTGGATTGGGACATGAGGGTGAACCAAGAGTCG
>MU271474.1:18017-57901 GCA_021432655.1 Atractiella rhizophila
GCTGATTGAGTGTTTTTTTGCCTTCCAGTAAGGTTGACCCTGTCGTCGAACGGATCTTCGTCCTTCATCAACCTGAAGTTGCCAACGAGTTCTGCGTGCAGCCAACACACGTTCTGTATGCGACGTCCTTCCTCACCAGGGCCACAACACTTTGAGCCTAGCACTCTCTCCGTGTCGACTGCGAAGAAATCTGGTCGATTGAGAGAGGAGACTTTCTGGTCGCTGACACGGTGAACGTTTATAGAAACGCAAGTTTGAAGCATTGCATACTTTGTTGAAGAGTTTCACCTGTAGAATTCTACGTCAATGCTGACTGTCGAGGAAAGCAGTTATATCGTTGCGAACTTACAATCGGATCGTACACCTCGTTCGCTTTGTGGCACGTTTTGTCCAGAGTTTCCATACATTTCGTCAACTCAGCTGAGGGTATGGATTGATTGTCGTATCCATGGAAAAATCGCTGGAGAAAGGCGCTCTTCGTCGCTTGAAAAATTCGGCCTTGACTTTCGGACGCAAGTCTTTTCCTCACATGGGATACCTCACTGTTCACGGGTGGGTGGCTTTGCTCTTTAGCGCTGGAAGTGGTTGGATCGGGCGTCATGAAATATAGCAGGGAGTCGGAGTTGTTTTCAGTTGGTGACTGTAACTCAGCACTGACTCTGGCTTGCACCAGATCGAGGTAATCTTGTTTGGATTGGGACAAACAATGTGTCGGAGATGCATCGGAGCGGAAGCGATTGGACGATGACCTCATCGCTCGCCCAGTTGAAATTGGACGCATTCATGCCCAAACGACCACAAATTTCCATCTCGCCACCATCCACCATTTCTGCCCTGAACCACCGGTAGCGTTGGAGATGGCTAAGGCTATCCCCCCAGCTTATCTCTCCCAGATCCTCTCCAACGACCATCCCTTCCTCGTCCTCGACTTGCGCGCGCCGACCCAGTTCTACTCCCCGACGTCGCCCCATGTCTCCCCGTATTCGTATAACCTCCCACTCCCAACCACACTCCTCAAGAGGAAGAGCTTTCCTCTGAAAAAGGTATTGGAAGAGTTGCCGATCGAAGTCGTCGAAATGGCAGCTGGAGCAGCCGCTGATCGGATGGATGTCGATGGAGCGCAGAAGGGATGGAGGGGTGTGTTGGTCTTAGATGAGAGAGGAGATAGAGCCATCTGTCAGGGACTCTTGGAGAAGTTTACCGCTCAGGGTGAGTGGGGAGTGAGCGAGGGGTATTGGGGACGAGACATGTTCTGGGTCGAAGGAGGATGGATGGCTGTCCAACTATTGATCGGCAAGACGGGAGTAGTGCCGAGTTGGATCTCGTACGGAGCGACACAGAGCAACGATACCATCATAGAAGAGGATGAGGAGGAAGTCACACCTCCTCTTTCGATGTCTTACTCAAATTTGAGACAACTTCCAGTCTCCCGTTTCTCCTCCGCCACTCCCTCTCCGTCGCATCAGACGACCGATCCAGCCCAGATCCCCCTCCCAGCTTCGTCCGCAAATACACCATCGTCTCCTTTCCCCGCACCTATCCCTCACCACCTCGACCTTCCTCCACTCCCATCATCTCCACTAGTTTCTGCAGGTCCACAAATGTCGACGCCGTCCTCTATAGCTGCCCGAAGGGTGACTACTGCTGGTGGACTGGGAGGCCGTACTGCATCGCCAACGCCATCTCTAGGAAGCATCAAGACCAAGCGGTCCGTATCATCGAGCTCGCTTCGACTTAACTTGGGAATGTCGAATGGATTTGGTGGATCAAGCACCATGAGTTCGACATCTTCCGGTTCGATGAAGAGCACAAATGTGGGAAAGGCGGCATTTTTCGACAACATTCGACAAGACAATGAAGTATATCATTTCTCTCCACCCGTAAGCGATACATTGATCTGGTTCACAGCATCTTTCTCTCCAAACGATCCTCTCCAACCTCCAACCACTACATCTTCGTACTCCGCCGCCCCATCTACTCCCGTACCTCCCCTCTTCCCTCCGCACACTCCTCTCCTTGTCTCCCATCCAACGAATGGAGCACGTCGCCCGCGAATTCTACTCCATCGAGCGTTCGGAGCAAGAGCGGTTGCGCAGCGTGATGGAGATGCACACGCGGGAAAGCGGGGGAAGTGCGTTAGGGAAAGTGGCTCCGCCAATCCCAGACGGGCCAGTGTATGGGGATGGCATCGTAGGGATCGCCCCAACCGTAGCGGGAGGCAGCGCGTCGTCGTCGATGGAGAAGGAAAAAGATTGGGAGCGATACAAGCGGTTTGGCATATCCGCTGGCGTCGAATTGGGAGAGAGAAACCGGTATAAGAATATTTGGCCTTACGAGCACTCGAGGGTCAAGTTGGCGAGGCCAGAAGGGATGAATCCTAACCACTGGTGCGATTACATCAATGCATCTCACGTACGAATACCGGGATCCGCGAACGATTACATCGCTACACAGGGACCGCTGCCTGTTACGTTTGAGGACTTTTGGTCAATGATTTGGCAAGAGCATGTCGGAGTCATTGTTATGCTCACATTATGTTCTGAGGGAGGAAGGGAAAAGTGTGGGCGATATTTCGTAGAAGGGCGGTATGGGCAATACAGTATCGAGGCTGTTGGGGGCGCCAAGGAGCGAGGGAGCGAGAAAGAAGAAAACAGGTTGAGCGGTTACTTTGGGTTCAATGTTGCCGATGAGAAGAAGGAAAGCACAATAGTGAAAGAGCTGACACTGACAAAGGCGGGAGAGCGAGGGGAGAGACGCGTCAGACACCTGCAGTATACTGATTGGCCAGATTTCGATGTACCCCCGAATCCGAAGAATATCGTCGAGCTAGTCAAGGTTCGCTTCCTCTTTGCTCCTGCCTTCTCCCGCTGATGGAGGAATAGGTGGTGAACAAGTTACAACAAGACTACGCTTCAGACATCGCGCCGTCAAAGCCCGGACCCATCTTAGTGCATTGTGCAGCTGGAGTAGGACGTACGGGCAGCTTCATCGTGATCGATTCCATTCTGTCTTCTCTACGCATACAACGGCACTCCTCCCTCTCTCCCCTGTCGGCTAACCCCATTGATGTCAATTCCACCTCTCCCATCAGCCGGAACAATACCAACCTCGCCTCTCTGTCCCGGTCCATCTCACTTGGGAAACGGCATCTCCCTCCGTCCCTTGCAGCTCCGTTGACGGATACTTCCCGCAGCTTTGGGGTAGCAGACGAGAAGCCACTTGCCATCGTGGATAGGGTTGAATATCTACGCGAGCAACGAATGAGCATGGTTGCGAACTTAAGGCAGTATGCGAGCGTTTATGAGGCTGTGCTGGAAGGAGTGATTGAGGAGGCGGAGGGAGAAATATCAAAAGGAGCTAGACTTTCGAAGTCGGTAGCATTATAACCCAGCCAGGGTGTAATTCTTGAGGGTCTCTTTTAACATTTGCTTTTCTGTTAGACCTTATCTGCCTGTTGGTTTCACCTTCAATAGTCAAGAGTTTCTCGTATATAGTATTATCTACGTGCACATTTATTGTATATTGGCTAATAGTGACATCTTGCTCAAGTCCATTGTCGCTCTCCACGTTAGATCTCACTGATTCGACCGAATTGACTCTCTGCCCTCCCCGTTTGATCACTAGTTACTATCGTCTGTGCGAAATCAAAAAAGACCCTGAAGAATGGCTTCGATCAATCGTCACCACTCTTCCACCTTCCTGATTATGAGTCAGCTTCGCTATACTGAGAAGGATGTAGGAAGCAGAAAGGAGAGGCGTGGGTGCATGAAGCAGGAGGGTTCAAAGCAGCACGACCAATAGGACTCTATATAACTGTCGCTAGTGACAGATTTGGCAGAGCCTGCGTTAATTACTGTCAGAGATCAACAGAAGAGAGTGAGGCGAACAAACCATTTCCAATACAGCAAGTTTTGAGCTAGCTTCGTTGAGGAGCAGGGCAGTATCCATTTGTTCTATGAGCTCTTCGGGCATCATCAGCAGAGTCTCTTCGTCATCCGAAACGGTATCTGCCGCTTTCTTTCCACTTGCGACCATGTTGTAGTATGCTGCGCTGGTGAAGTGAATCTTCAATAACTCAATATGAGGCGGTGGGGTTCCGTCGAACTTCACAGGTATGCCATGGAGCCTATCAGTGGCCGAGGAGAAGGAGAAAAATCGAAGCTCCTAAATGGATGTCAATCGAGTTCGGACTTGAAGCGGTCAGGAAAAACTTGCCGGGGTGATAGAAATAACAAAGGAATCGAACAAACTGTGATGCAGTCCGCAGAGTAGCATTCCATTGTCGAGTGAATTTATCCTCCGCTTCAGCTCTAGTTTGGGCTCAGACGGTGTACGGAGCTCTGGGTCTTGAAGTTTGACGTCGTTGGTGAGTCGTGCAAACTACAAGCAAGTCAGCTCAATATTTCCAAGGGGAAATTGCACAGACCAGACTCCATTTGCTGATAGGGATTACATGGGTGTGGTGAACTGCCGCAGACAACTTGGGATTATAGGTTGCCCCCATCCCCTTCGGATGTTCATGTTGACACATGACGCACCCACCGTCTCGTACGATGAACCGTCCTTTGGCGCTTTTGTCCTTTTTTGGCACCTTAATCCAGCGATGTAATGAACTCTCATCACGTACGCGTAGCTCCTTGATCTTGACTGTACCCTGCTCGCTTGCAGGAGTTCGGGGTGTGCCAGAGCCTGACGCAGTTTGAGAACGATTAAAGCGATCCGACATGTCGCGCAAAGCAACGAGGGTAACGTCTCCAGTCGTGGAAATCGTCAAGCCTACAACCTTCTAGAAATAAAGATCCTCACTGTGTTCATTTACAACAACGTAGTCTCCATCTAGGTCTGTTCCGTATTCCACAATCTTGCTACACTCTATTTTCTCCCTCAACAACACCGACTGCCTAACTGCCAGCTCCGGCGGTTCAAAGAAGACAGAAAGATGTTCGAGCCACGTCAAGGCGCTCTCCAGGGAGATCTTTCGGCAACCTGAAGTTCATCAGCAAAATTGTTATCTGATGATTGATGAGGGACCTACTCAGTAGAACGATTTCGCGGCCAGCCTTGTTCACACCATGAATTCTTACCGTCAAACTGTCGCCAGAGGCAGAGGGTGTAAGCTCGCCGCCTTCCTGGACATCATCCATGTCTTCATCCATAGGTGCAGCCATGAGAGACATTGGGCTTTGTTCGCTGGAGCTAGAAGATGCTGGCTCCGGTTGTGTGTTGGACTCGTCCCTTATGAAAGTTGCCGTTGCCTTACTGATGCTTTGCCTTGGTAGGGTGTGATAGAATCTGGATTCCACAATCGTTCACGATGGTGGAAGACGATCAGCAATGCAAAACACTATGTAGGAGGAGACAAACCTGGATTCCCCAATTGTTCACGATGGTGGAAGACGATGGGGAATCTAGTGAACGAAGAGGAAGTATATACGAGCGGACGGCGTTGGCTAAGTGCGGGAAGATATGAGATGTGAGACATAACTAGAACAAAGTGAAGATGTTGGAGATCCGTGGATGCCACTTGTTTGTTTTATTTGCATTGCGTTCCGGATGCCGTGCCAAACATGTGCACTTCACCGCTAGTCCGGACTTATAAGTATGCTTGATGTGTTTTCTTTCCTTTTCTTTTTCCCCAATCACATATTCGTTTATACCATTTGCACTCACTAATAAGTGATTGGGGATTGTTAGTGCAAAGTGGTAGAAAGTACATTTCTCACTTGGTAGCGAGAGGTGATCGATCCGCTAAAACGGCAATACGGAAATGGCTACGGAAGGAAGTACCACACCCACGGGGGCCACCTCTGGAAGACAGGATCCTTTCGGCACAAGGGTTTCCACCCCAGGAACTGAGGACGCACCTCCACTCTTCGGTTCAACGTTCACAGTGCCCTACTCCGTTTCCTCATCGGCAAAAGTCGCTTCAGAGATCACTATGCCCACAGCCTCAGTGCAAACTATCGTCACTTGACGTCCTCAGAACGGGCTAAGGCAGTTGATACTGGTACATTGCTCCAGTTTTTCTCCACCTCATGATTCACGTCATCTAACTGACTCATCTACAGAATTCGAACTGGTCCTGAAGGTTCTTTGGACCGACCCTTCCATCCAATCCGCCTGGTTCTACCACCGATGGCTCCTCGGTTTCGCAGAGGAAGCAGGCGCCGTGTCATTCCTTCCTGTTTTAAAAAGGGAGGTGAAGAACGTGGAGGAGCTGTATGAGTTCGAGCCTGATACTCGCTGTGCGTCCCGCTCCCATTACTTTCAATGCAGTCTGAAGAGACGACGCAGGGTGCATGGACGCCCTCGTTCGATGTCGCCTCAAACTAGCAGATTTGCAGGGTTTGAATACTCAAGATGAGGAGGGAGTGAAGAGGGAGTGTGGAGAGCTGCTGACCAGGTTGCAGGAGATTGATAAAGATCGTAAAGGCAGATATGCCGATTTGGCAAAGTCTTCTCTGTTGTCCGCTTCTGCGTCTTAGGCTGATGCCGGCGTGATGAAATGATGTGAATTTAATCGAAATCATGTAACGCTACTGTAATCTACGGTGTTGCTCTCGACGCTGATATCCGACGTATGTGCTTCTACAAAGGTGCAAAATCCCTTTTCACTAGTTTGCTATTCGCTCCTCGGGAATATTTTCTTGTGTATGAGGGCAAAAGCATCATGGAAAGTAAGTTGCTGGACCACGCTCAGTGGCGATGACCCATTTTTGCTAAGTTGACGCTGGTGCGAACGATGATAGCAAGATAACGCTCGATGAATAACCAGATGCATTTTGATCAGTTATCACTTTTCAGAACGTCCAGGCATGAGGTAACTGGTCTATTGTCGCAGTCTGCAATAGTACAGTGTCCGATCCAATTCGCGCTATTATGCGTAACAGCCCCTTATGGAACCGGCTCTCTTCACTCTTCTTTTACACGACATTTATTAGCAGTGCGCTAATCCAAGCTTCTAAGACACAAAGGGAGACGCAGAGGCAGGAGAGGTGGAGTCAGGTCTTTTCTCGCTGTTTCAAACAGAGTTACGCCAGACTACACATATAGGTGTACACAAAGGCAGACTTTGATCACAGAGAGTGAAAGAAACTGTTGCTTGGAAGTAGAGAGGAAGGTAGTCGAAGTGGTGGCGAAACATCGAAACCGTCACGTGCATCTTGGAAGAAATGAGAATATTAGTATTCGAAGTTCAACCAGGGCAAGTGTACCCACCGTTTTCCACCTCAACCGTACAATCTGTTTCAAATGATGCCTACGCGCCGCCTTCAATGTCTGCTATCAGATAGGAATAAAGCGAAAATGCGTACAAGCGAGCAATCTAGCTAGAAACTCCAACACCATCTCTTCAGGGACGGCATGTTCATCGCTGTTGGAGATCCGTGGATGCCACTTGTTTGTTTTATTTGCATTGCGTTCCGGATGCCGTGCCAAACATGTGCACTTCACCGCTAGTCCGGACTTATAAGTATGCTTGATGTGTTTTCTTTCCTTTTCTTTTTCCCCAATCACATATTCGTTTATACCATTTGCACTCACTAATAAGTGATTGGGGATTGTTAGTGCAAAGTGGTAGAAAGCACATTTCTCACTATCGCCATTCACCTCAATGATGTATGTATGTTCCCTTTTTTCCTTCAAAAAGCATCTTCTGACGGATAACTAAAATGGGGTGAGGGGACTTACAACAAACCTCCACTGGGTCATTCTGGGGGAAGCTTCCATATCGATAGTTTGAGAGTTCTCGTGCAATGGAGAGATGGTAGTGAAGTAGCTCTCGGCTTGAAGGATGAGAGGGGGGATGTATTCACTTTATATAAGCTGGCTGCCTGCATAATTTTGTTCCCCTGCACGATCTGTGACAAAAGAGAGCTCATTACTATGACCACGTAACTCCGCACGATCTGTAGCAACTTCAGTAGGATAATTGAATCGAACTTGTCCATCGCAAAGACTTCTCACTGTTTACTGTTTTTACTGAAGACAGCGGCAAAAGCAAGGTCCATCACGCACGAGGGACACGATTCCCGCACGAGCCGAACGAGGGCTTCTATTGGTTTCTTTGCTCCATGATTCCAAGTACACCATTTTCCGTAGCTCTAAGGCTCTTCAGACGCTTCAAGCCCTTGTCCGTCCAGCACTGAGCCTAGCACAAAGCCTTGCCGTGAATCTTTCAGAGGTCACTCAGAGAACAGAACTTGACCGGCGGTCGGGGCACAATATTCAAGGCTCACACTTGCGAACACGATCCAATATCCGTGTTGTGGGAATGACCCATACCAGCCAGAACCTTAGATAGGGCGGGAGATAGAGACGTGTGCAAGTGTCAACTGGAACGGGAGAAACCCATGGCTCCTCTGCACTGGCGGGGGACTTGTGTTACTTCAATTAAACAAAAACGCACGTTTGCCGGCGTACGGGCACAGCATGTCGCCAATTCCACCCACTACAGACCCCACTTCATCGTTTAACCCGAGCTTCCATTTGACAGCTTTACAGCACCTATCCTTGGCACTCCACCTCTCACTGCACTCGTGAGATGTTGACGTTGAATTAGGGATGGCTATCGGAGTCGAATCGTACCAGCTACGCCGGGTCCGATGGCCAGTCATGTATCGATCGAAGACAAAAATGGACCACGACTTACGATTCGATACGAGTACGGCTCCCAAGGCGTATCGAATCGCCAGCGTGTGGATTTTACGACTACGATACGATACACGATTCCATGCGCACGTTTTTGGGGGAACGGCACGAATAGTAAGGTGTTCACATCACTCTCAGCTGCATGTGCTTACAGTCTTCAGCCCCATGGCTGCTGTCCGCCGCCAGCATATAAATCCTCACTATCTTCTCCCCGTTGACGTCGCGCCACCATGGCAACACTGGACATTCTCGGGCTAGGAAAAAGGTCAAGGACTTCAGTGGATATTGCGAAGAGGAACAACGAGGATGGGACTGCACTTAGCCAGTCCAAGAAGCGAAAGGATGAGGAGTCTGAGTGGGTCTTCTCTCCTTACGATGGACGCTTGTTGATTGACATTGCACACAGACACCAAAAGATAGCGGAGTTCGAAGCCATGCAAGAAGTCGATCATTACATGAAGCAGCCACAACTCCCTGCTTCAGTCATATCTTCGAATTGCACAAGGTTCAATCGACTGCCTCGCTGCCTGCATGTTCTCGGATGGCAAGAGACATACTCTCCATCCCTGGTTTGTCCTCTGCCTCTCCTCTGCTATGCTTAGATTTGATAACTTCGAAGGGTGCGCTGTTGGTGTGGAACAGGTATTTTCAGGTGGAAGGGACACAATCAGCATCTGAAGACATCGTTTAAAGCCCTCCACTATTCGTCTGCTGATCATTACGAAGGCTAAGCTTAGGTTAGATCGAACAAGAAAGAGGATGGAGCTGTTGAGGAAGCTGGAAGAAGCTGAAAAGATGCACGAGATGCAGGTTCTGGCCGAAGCACAGAGCTGAATTTTGTCTTTACCATAACCATCTTGTATTTCATTTCTTGACCGTCTGTCCATGGCTTCTCCACGATTACAAGGTCTTGGAAAAACCAATTGGGATCCGTGGAGCTTGGAGATCTAGGGGACAGGCTGTTGGAAAAGGGAACCTTAAGATCATATTTTTCCTCGAGGACGGGAAGACGAGCAAAGGAATTATTCGAAACGTTTACTACGCTCCTGGACTCGGCGTCAATCTCATCTCCTCAAAAGTTCTCATGCAAAATGGAGTAGTCTTCGGAAACGATACGGAACGAGTTTATCTACACACTTCGAATGGAGAAAGGTTCGGGATCGCCCATATTGGTGATACCCTAATCACACTCCAGGCGAGTTATCTACCTGCATCAGCACCCCTCTCCAACGAACACACAACCGTTCCTCATACGTCTTTTATCGCAGTGCCTCTTCGTATATGGCATCAACGTCTAGCACACCCCAGCAACGAACGACTGCGACTAGCGATTAAAAATGAAATTGTGTCTCCCTCACATGTACAGGATAGCTGCAATGCATCCCTTTTAGACTTGACATGTGCAAGAGGGAAAGCTACGTACGGAAGGAGTAAGGGACCTGCGAAGATTAGAGACCATAGACCGGGGAGGACGTTGGGATACGATACATGGGGTCCATCGACAGTTGCGAGTATACAAGGATTCCGATACGTTTTTGGCGTCGTCGATGAGGCGTCCAGGTATATGATTGTAGGAGGAATGAAGCTCAAATCCGAGGCACCATCAATCTTGGACGGGGTCAGAGCAGCTATCAAAAGGGACCTTGACGTAGACGTCCGTAAGATACACCACGACCAAGCCATGGAATTCATGTCGCTTGCAATGAAAAATTGGTGTGACAAACATCAAATTTCAAACATGAAGACCATGCTGTATGCACACGATCAGGGCGGAATGTGGGAGCGACAATGGTATACTCCTTTCAACATGGTTCGATGTCTCCTCCTCGACTCCGGACTCCCTTTGTACCTTTGGTATGAGGCGTTGAAAGTTGCCGTCCATATGAAGAACATTATGCCTACGAAAGCGAACGAAAGAAATCAATCACCCTACGAAAAGTTTCATGGAAGAAAGCCTGATATGACGCACATCAGGGTATTTGGTTGTCTCGCTGCAGTTACCATCATGCCTGAGCAAAGGGATTCGAAGCTATTACCCCGAGCAAAGCTGATGTATTTCGTTGGATATGTCCCTGACGGTTACGGATGGCAATTCTGGGATCCCGCAAGGCGGACAATAGTAGAAGGCAAATCAGCTGGATTCTTCGAAAATAAGTTCTACTCAGAAAGAGGCTATCAAGAAACAGAGAGAATACGGAACCTGGAGCCTGACGATTTCTTTGACATGCTGATACCACGGAGCGATAAGGAAGAGGGAGAGAAAGGGCGGATAGAGGGAGAGCTGGGTGGACAACGTATAAACACAACCGAGATGGAAGTGGACGATGTTCAAACATCAAGTCCTGTGGTACCTGATACACCGGAATCTCCTACACTGTCAAGAAAGCACTTAGACAAAACTCAAGTGGCAGTAGAACAAGGGGGAGAACCAGCTACCACCGATACGTTAGAACCTCCAGAAGGGGACCCCTCGTTTGTCCAAGATCGAGTTGCGGAAATCGAAGCATCCATACGGAAGGCGAGGGCCCACGAAGAAGAAATTGCGAGATTCTCCCCTCAACGACAACAACGGCTGGGGAGAGGAATACGTCGTGCAGGGCAGAATAGGTGGGATTACAAGAAACTTCACGAGCGAGGTCTATACTACGCTCAAGTGTACGGAAATGATGAAGTCGTCGCACCTGCAAGGGAACTGGCGGCGGAAGTGAAACGAAACCCATCAGTCTACAAGGTTACGCTTGAGGACGATACGGACAATTATGAAGACCACGAAGTCTACTGGACAGGCAGCATCGATGAACCAACGTTCAAACAAGCGATCGCTGGACCTGACCGCGATAAGTGGTTAGCTGCGATGGTGGTGGAGATGGCAGCGCTCGAAGAGCGAGGTCTATACTACGCTCAAGTGTACGGAAATGATGAAGTCGTCGCACCTGCAAGGGAACTGGCGGCGGAAGTGAAACGAAACCCATCAGTCTACAAGGTTACGCTTGAGGACGATACGGACAATTATGAAGACCACGAAGTCTACTGGACAGGCAGCATCGATGAACCAACGTTCAAACAAGCAATCGCTGGACCTGACCGCGATAAGTGGTTAGCTGCGATGGTGGCGGAGATGGCAGCGCTCGAGCTAATGGGGACGTGGAAAGGTGGATTAAAGGAGTTGCCTGAGGGGAGAAAGGCTTTAGGAGTTAAATGGGTGCTTACGGTAAAGCGTGATCCGAGAGGGGAGGTGATAAAGTACAAAGCACGCCTTGTGGTACGAGGGGATCAGCAAAAGGCAGGCCTGGACTACACGGAGACTTGGGCACCAACCGTGCGGACTGCATCTGTCAGAGCAGTACTGTCCATCTCAGCCCAAAAAGGGTGGGTCCGGCGACAATTCGACGTCAGCAACGCTTTCCTGAATGGCGATCTCGAAGAACAAGTATTCGTTAAACAGCCACCCGGTTTCATCGACGAGGAACGCCCGAAAGGCGTTTACGAATTAGGGAAGGCGCTCTATGGGTTGTGTCAGGCAGGGCGACAATGGTGGAAGAAGATTCATGGAGTACTTACTCAGTTGGGTTTCGTACGGTCTACCGCGGACGAAGGCGTGTATATTCTGCATAAGGACGGCAACACCCTCATCCTCTGTCTCCACGTTGATGATGGATTAGTCGTTGGAAACTCACATGCCCTTATGGACTCCATCTTTCAAAAACTAGGCGAATTCTTCTCCTTAAGGGCTGGAACAGCATCCGTGTTCTTGGGAATCCAGATCGAGGCAGAAGATGGATCCAGTATGGTCAAGATACACCAAGGAGGCTACGCTAGGAAAATAGTGCAGCGATACCTGGGGAACAACGTATCGCCAGTTCAGATGCCATGCGACTCCAACAAACGACTGTCCCCCGAAATGTCACCCAAATCTGCTGAAGAACGAGAAAGCATGCAACATATACCTTACCGAGAGGCCGTTGGAGCACTCATCTACCTTACGACATGCACTCGCCCTGATATCGCTTACGCCGTCTGCGAGGTTGCGCGTTACTGCGATAACCCGGGACTAGACCACTGGCATGCAGTCAAACGTATCTTTCGCTATGTCTCTGGCAGTCTAGATCACGGATTAGTATACGACGGATACATCTTCCCGCAACCATCACTGGATGCGTTCGTCGATGCGGACCATGCAGCGGACCCTACGACGCGACGCTCTGTCTCTGGCGTACTCTTCCGGAATGCTGGTGCGGCGATCTCATGGATATCAAAACGACAGCTAAGCGTGGCTGTCTCCTCGGCGGAAGCCGAGTACATCGCCATGTCCATTGCCACTCGGGAGGCGGTATGGCTGCGCAGGCTGTTCTCCGACCTGGGATTTCCGCAAGTGCAGCCGATACTGATACGGGGCGATAATCAGGGAAAGATCGAGTTGCGGAAATCGAAGCATCCATACGGAAGGCGAGGGCCCACGAAGAAGAAATTGCGAGATTCTCCCCTCAACGACAACAACGGCTGGGGAGAGGAATACGTCGCGCAGGGCAGAATAGGTGGGATTACAAGAAACTTCATGAGCGAGGTCTATACTACGCTCAAGTGTACGGAAATGATGAAGTCGTCGCACCTGCAAGGGAACTGGCGGCAGAAGTGAAACGAAACCCATCAGTCTACAAGGTTACGCTTGAGGACGATACGAACAATTATGAAGACCACGAAGTCTATTGGACAGGCAGCATCGATGAACCAACGTTCAAACAAGCAATCGCTGGACCTGACCGCGATAAGTGGTTAGCTGCGATGGTGGCAGAGATGGCGGCGCTCGAGTTAATGGGGACGTGGAAAGGTGGATTGAAGGAGTTGCCTGAGGGGAGAAAGGCTTTAGGAGTTAAATGGGTGCTTACGGTAAAGCGTGACCCGAGAGGGGAGGTGATAAAGTACAAAGCACGCCTGGTGGTACGAGGGGATCAGTAAAAGGCAGGCCTGGACTACACGGAGACTTGGGCACCAACCGTGCGGACTGCATCTGTCAGAGCAGTACCATCTCAGCCCAAAAAGGGTGGGTCCGGCAACAATTCGACGTCAGCAACGCTTTCCTGAATGGCGATCTCGAAGAACAAGTATTCGTTAAACAGCCACCCGGTTTCATCGACGAGGAACGCCCGAAAGGCGTCTACGAATTAGGGAAGGCGCTCTATGGGTTGTGCCAGGCAGGGCGACAATGGTGGAAGAAGATCCATGGAGTACTTACCCAGTTGGGTTTCGTACGGTCTACCGCGGACGAAGGCGTGTATATTCTGCATGAGGACGGCAACACCCTCATCCTCTGCCTCCACGTTGATGATGGATTAGTCGTTGGAAACTCACATGCCCTTATGGACTCCATCTTTCAAAAACTGGGCGAATTCTTCTCCTTAAGGGCTGGAACAGCATCCGTGTTCTTGGGAATCCAGATTGAGGCAGAAGATGGATCCAGTATGGTCAAGATACACCAAGGATAGCTACATGCAAGTTCACCACGGCATTGGAAATTCCGGTACAGCATTAAAACCACACTATGCCAGCATTTGCCTTCTCCCTTCACGACATGGGCGAACCTCGCATGTTTAAGGGACTCGGAGTTCACGTTGGGGCTCAGCGCAACTTTGCAAAGCAAGCTGTGCCGTCAAGTAGGTGCTAAAGAGACTAGATGATGCATTCTAGGCTAACGGGGCTGGAAGCTTTGGTTGTCTGGATGGAGATGCTGTTAGTCGTCGCCTGCGTTCGAACGTGGAAACTTAATCCTCGTTAACTCAGAACCGTCAGCCGCACCTCCAACAAAAGGCGGTTTGGATGTCAGTTATTGTTTAGTCAATCGTTCCCAAGCTACGTGTCGACCTCAAACCAGTTGCAATGTTTCTTTTCAGTGGCGCTGCAACGGCCTGGCACTTGAGTAAACAACATCGTGATACCATAACATGGCAGCCCTGTTCCTAGTGCAGTTGGGAGTGACATGCAACACAAAGGAAGCATTGAAGTTGAACAAAGAGGCGAGTTGCTGAGGAGGCGCATGACAGTGACGCTATCTGCGTGCCTTGCAAGTGTACAATGAGTGCTCCGTCTCGACGAACATATGCAATCGTTTATCATTTAATGCATTTATGGAGTAAAATAACACAAAGGGGCAATGAAGAAGTGGTTAGTATAATCGGACACTGGTGTACACATGAGTAAAAGCTCGTGGATCAAAAGGCAGACAAGGACCTGGAAGTTACTCAGGGTGACCGAGGTGAAGGGACAAGGCGATTGTCCTAGTCGGAGGTTGGTGATTCATAGATGCTCGTGTCGTTAAGTCTTGCAAGAGAGCGGGGGTACTCCACTTAAGGAGAGCTTTGCCCGTTCGGTTAGTGAGGTTGAAGCGAAATCAGTACCAAAGTGGCGTTTGCCTGGTTTTCCTCCCAGTCTCATGGCATACTAGCTATACAGAACTTGTCCCATCCAATGGCCGAAGAATTGAAGTTTGGATCGATGCTTCTAAATCGGCCTGGCAAGACGGTAAGATTGAGTAAAGAAAAAAGACGGGGTGGCTACAATGGAAAGACCCTTGTGTGCAATTTTGGTCACCAAAAAAGTGCTCCGAGACGTCTAAGTGCACACCAAACTGTTAAAAGATTGTTTTTGCATTGATAACTCTGTCAAGCGAAAATAGGTCTAACAGCATAATCTTCTTGAATTTGTGCCGACTCTTCGCAAAATCGAAAGCGCAGAGCCAGACAGCCGTACTGCGTCTACACCTGAAATATCCGAAGCATTGATTCGAGCTACTACTAGGGCCATCTGTCGTGGGTCAAGATGTGAGATAGGATCACGCCAGAAGGATTTAACGAATCCCAGAAAAATACCGTAGATAATCTCAGATGGCGTATCGCGACTCGCGAGGAATGGTAAAATGAAGCCCACTGGGTCAGAAGAATGAATTGTGATGGAAGTGGTGGGTCTGCCCTGGGGCATAAACCCTCTCTCCCGGAGTGTAAAAGCACATGAGCCTCTGCCTCACTCTTCTTCAACAAACGGTTCTGGCTCTCCTCTCTCACCTTCGCATCGAGTTCTCTGGCCGCAAGGGCCATATTCGACAGACTGGCCAACCGTGTCTGGCCCTCGTCACCCACCCTCTCTTCCTCTTCAGAAATCAAGGAGCGGATGCAAATCCACATCTTCTCCCGACCGTTCGCGACATCAACTAACCTAACACCCTTCGCCTCCCGGGCTCCCACGTCCCTCTACTCCACACATACCTTCTTGCTCCCCTCCGCGTAAACGTGCTGTACTCCATCCCGTACAACCCCATAGACCGGTAGCTTGGATTCAACACCACACCTACTTCCCAACCACATCAATGAGAATGCAGCCGCCAGAGCCACTCCTCCTGCAAAGGCTTTTCTGCGCAAATGGGAGGCAGAATAGGGAGAGAGCGTTGGTTGCCATGATGTTGGAGAGATGGGCTTCAGCTGGAGAAGTCGAGGGCTTGATAAGTCCCAAATGGATGTCATTCGAAAAGTACATGTTAGGTCCCTGTTAGACGACCAGCTTGGCTCGCAGGAACTGGCCCAAGGATTATCGTTAGCCTGAACGAATGGTTATGCTACCATGCGGGCGTGATGCTCTTGACCAGCTCTTTCAATCTTTCACAGTGTTCGGTGGAGAAAAGTACCATTGTAGACTTCCCAACTGACGACGATGACCTCTCCATCCTCCTTTCCTTAATCCGGAAGCCAGATGAGTCCTCACCTCACCCTCTTCTCCAGTCCCTGAGCTCGATCTCCCTCACTCCATACATCTTTTCCGGCGCTCTCCAAACACCGACAATAGGCACCTTTGGATTCGTACCCTGCCTCCCGTCCGCCTTCACTTTGAGTACTCTCGCATGAGTGATCCATGCCAAGCCTTCCCTACACCCAAGCAGCACTGCCCCTCCCCTCTTTCCAACAATCTCTCCCAGTAACGTGTTTCTCACCTTCCTCGAAGGCGGACAGGGAGGCATCGATTGTTCCACCGCACAGAAACATGGTTGGACCGAACGCTTTGCTCAGAATCCCAGGTTGGGAATCGGAACCGCGAGACTTGCCAGAGACGGAGACGGCGATCTCGATGAGAGGATTGAAGTCTCTACTACTATTCCTTTGCAACGGAACTGTTCCGTCAGTCAAACTTGGGTTAGGGTTAGGGATGAAGGTGTGACCAACATCAACAGGAGAGGGCAGAACCATCAGAGTCCAACAAAGTCAAACTCCAAAGCAAACCAAAGACGAAACACTCACAGTGTAGCTTCTCCCTTCTTGATATGTTCACTTCCAACAGTAAATAACTAGGAGCAAGAGGGGGAGGAGCGATAGTGGGGTGTGAGATGAGGGGTTTCACCAGAAGACAAGACTGGCTAGATCCTGTTTCGCTAAGGCTTCTTCAGTTCTGGTGATGGTGAGGGCTCTTTGGGAGGTGCTCTGGGTGGTTTATAAGTGAAGGAATAGGGATTACCCATCGCATCATGCAGAGTTGTTATCTGAGCTTCAGTGTACGCTGAGGTTCTTTCTTGTGTTTTCTTTATTCATTGCAATGTTGAGTCCTTATGTGTAAGGAGATAGGGTGGAATCTGGTCTACTAACAGTACTTTGGGGTTCAACCCCACCTCTTTCAGGAATGAGACCCAGGCTGAATCCTTGCCTCCTGGCTGCCCAGGGTACCACCCTACCTCAGTCAGGAACAAGATCCTGGCTACATACATCCTTGCCTCTTAGGCACCCAGGGTACAACGACCCTGACGCCGTTGGGAACAGGATCCTGCCTACATCCTTGCCTCCTCGCTGCCCAGCACGTGTAGAGGTGAAGATGGGACTGAGAACCAATATTTCATGAAACTCAGCCAGGCAACTGCTTAAGAGTGATTATGAGCATGGACAGATTGATACCCTGCTAAACGTAGTGCAGGCATTGGATGTAACTGTGAGCAATCGAGGGCCGCATTGTGTAGAATCAATTTGGTGTATACATGAACTTGAAAGTATGATCAAGATCAAGATAATGGAGCCCTTGAAAATA
The DNA here is from genome assembly GCA_021432655.1 of Atractiella rhizophila. Taxonomy (NCBI): domain Eukaryota; kingdom Fungi; phylum Basidiomycota; class Atractiellomycetes; order Atractiellales; family Hoehnelomycetaceae; genus Atractiella; species Atractiella rhizophila. Next base: position 35,721 of record MU271474.1, read on the forward strand.
GTAATACAATTAAAATAAAACATGTCAAGAATGATTTAAAAAATGTGACCAATTAAAGAGCTTGTTTTGAATCATTATGGTCAAATATGAGGATAAACAGATGATCAATAATGGTTTTAGTGCCAATGAACATGATCATTGCTGAAACATTTTACAGGGCGACAGGTGCATGTTACGTTATTCTAAACCCTTTGTCACTCTTACATCTACTAGTAATTGTAACCTGTGAGCGAGATTGTAAAACATGCAATGATGAGGGTTATTTGAAGGAACATTGTTTCAGGTGAAGCATATGGAGCTAGAGCACCTCTGTGGGAGTGATATATTATTTATATGGAAATTGCATGTATATATGAACTTTGTCGCCACATCCTCATTAGCCACCTTTGGTGATCAGCTAGAGATTAGAATGTTTGGAGCAAAATTGCACTTTCCACAGCCTCTACACCTGTGTCGATAACCTATCGACTGGTGACGTTTTGAGTGAAATTGCACTTTCCACACCCCCTCGACACCTGTGTCGATAGGTAGACACTCTGAATGCACGCCTGTTCTCGCCTGTCTCTCACCATCAGTGTGCTGATCTGCACATTGTAGCAAGGACAAACACACCTCACCTCCGTGCAGTCTATGGGGAGGTCCATACCCTCCAATCCCCTGTCTGCACTCTTGAACTCCTCCTTCCATGATCCCCACGAGCCTCCTCAAATATACAACCTCTGCTCTTCATCCTTAGCTAAACTATAAACGCAAATATGCCACACGCAAGGAACAAACAAACTGTAAGCCGTAAAATACGCATAGGATAGGTGTGAATTAGACGCAGGTTGGGGAGGCATGAAATCCCATATACTTGTTTGCGAAAGCGAGCCTGTCGCTCTTAAATGTCGACGGGCGATTTCCCTTCTAGCGCGCCAACGCCTTCCCGACTGCCTGTGTGAAGATTCCTACCAAGTCAGCTCTTCACAACACCGCCATTATTCTGGAGACGAGGGAGGGAGACGAACCCCCAGTGGCGACGTTCAAGCCAGCTTTCATCCACTGATACGTGCTATGCTTTGGACGGCCACGAGAGCGGTTCGACCAACCCTCTTCTTATAGGGAAACGTTCTATCCAGCCAGTTCTGTCATACAAGATATTTCATGGCAGAGGGAATAGAATGCACTTTTTAATATTTGTGGGCGCATCCAGCACAGACATGGTAGGTCAGTCGTCGGAGAGGAGTAGGCGAGGGGGGGGGGTCGTACAGTTGTCTCGCAGCTTGTAGAACTGTTGGAGAGTTTTGTCCTGCCATCCAATGCAGTTAGCACCCGAACAGGTGCCACAGAAGGAAGAGGAAAACTCACGAAAAGCGGGGTAACGAAGAACGTTTGATGGAAGGGCATAGGTCATACCTTCCCGCCTTGCAGTTCTAAGAGTCTCTCACCCGGCTTAAGCGCGATACCTCAATCTTCTTGAGGCATGTGACTTTTGGTCAAACTATGTTCATTTTCTTAAGCAAGTGGACGAGAGATGAGATCGATGAGAGTGGAGAGGTGGCGACGTGTCAGCAACGACTATGCTGGCAGTTTCGTGACGCTGAAATCCGCGATCTTCCCATCCGCGGACGTTGGAACCACAGACTCCTTTGCGCGGATCCTGCATCCATCCTTTGATGAGGTGCAAGTTGGACACAGGAAGAAAAGGAAGACAGACTGGCCTCTGGTGAGATCTTGCGCATCAGGAACGCGATGCGTCGCGAATTTGACCTGTGTGCACTTGTCTAGTACCACCCCCAGATGATGCCATGGTCACAGGGCGCCTTGTGAAAGCGAAAGTGAATGAGTTTTTTGGATCCGAAACGGACCACCACTGGCAGCTCTTTTCGTCTCCTCCGCCTCGCAAGCAGTCACTAGTCCGCCGTCTCTGAACGTCCTCCATCGTCTCTCGATCTCCGAGTCCGCCGCCCTTCCCTCTTTCTCCCTCTGAGCCACCCGATTCTTTCATGCAGTCTCACGCCTCACATCCTCACCTCTTTGCGTCTCGCTGGTCTCCTTCGCTGATTGCTGGTTCTGATGTCACTCTCCTGTTCCAGCCTCCGCCATCATCCCCTCCGACTTCTCTCTCCTCCACTGTACTCTTCCATCGCAGCTATCCCCCACCGTCCTCTTTGCTGATGGACCCTTCCTAGACTACGGGCGATGGAGTTGGTACGAACTGAAATACTTGGACAGTTGGTGACGGAGCAGGCTCGACACGGTGTGGAGGAGAGATGGCCGCGAGGTGCGGGCAAGTGATGAATGGACAAGTACAATCAGCGCAAAGAAAAAAGGAGGGAATGAGATGCACTGCCAACAGAGTTTGCATAATGGAAGGTGAAGTGTGACAGAGATGGAAGGGGCAGAGTGGTACGAGAGAAGAGGTGACAGTCTCGTTCCCTCTCCCTCTTTTGCATTTCCGTTTACTGACATGGGTATTAGGTTCCTCCCCCGTCACCTGCCGGCCATTGCCCCTCTCCCCCATGCAACCCCGTCCCGCCTCAGCACTGCTCGTCCCTTCCAGCGTCCTGACTTACCTTCACTGCAGGGCTACGAAGCGAGAGGGCAGTTATAGGGATGCAGTAAGTGCCGTCCTGCACCAGTCTCAATACAACCATCCGACCTATCCCACTTTCCCATAATCCTCGCCACCCCTCTCGCCTCTCTCGCTCCAGCATCCCTCTCTCCCCACACCTGCCCCTGCCGACATCCATCATCCTTTGCTCCTCCAGCAGCCTTTCTGTCCTCCGAAACGTACGCCAGGCCGAGTTTGAGGTCGGATCGCCAAAGTAGAGGAGGGAGTGAGACAGCAGGTCCGGATCCTCTCACTGCCTCTCAAGCAGAAGGGACAAGAAAGGTTGGGAATGGCCATGGGAGTAGGGTTCCGTTCGACATCACGCGTCACGAGCACTTAGGGTCCGTGATGATGAACGAACGTCGACACGAAAGAACACGACGAGCCCATACTGATCAAGTTTCAGGAATTTCAGGCATCTCAAGTAATCGGAAAAATTGGAGCCATATAGTAGAGGATAATAGCATCGAGCGATTGTTATGCCTGAGCTGGAGAGGCTGAAAGGCGAGATCCAGTGTCGTCTCTTCCAGAGGTGAGTATTTGCTTGTTTTGTGCAAGAAAAACGCAGGAATATGAGCGATAAGCCCGATCAGGCACGATCGCTGTCGCTAAACTGCTTATCAATAAATTGACAAGGAGGTCTTGCAGTTTGATGCTTTTGAGTGACATTACTGCAAGAGGGTGGACGTACGTTGAAGCGTTCCAAGAAGACCTCATTCCACTGCCCTGTCCATGAGCTTCCATATGACTTCAGAGACAGATGCAGGTGCCGTTTACCATACCAATGAACCGACCAGCACGAGCACCTCAATTGGGCAACTTGCGACCATATCCAAAGTATAAGGTCCAACTGCTGATTCATTGTATGGAACCCGCCTAGGGACAAAGCTGATACAGTAAATTAGATTGCAACCAGCCCACGCGCTTTCTGCTTTGTTCAAGTTTATAACACAATAAAAGTCCCCGTTATTCAACATTGCTTCCGCAATCGTAATCCAATCTCTTGTTTCGCCAATATGTCTACGAATCATGTCAAAGTGTTCAAAGTTCCTGAAAATGTCAAGGAAGCGAATCCGCTGGGCCTACGGATTCCCTGCATCGACAATGGCGGCGTTGCCACTTTCTCAGCTCCGTACATGCTCGAACCCATCATGCGTCAAACCGCACATCTTCTCAACGTACCAGACGGCGAAGAGCTTCGACCATGCGACGTCTTTGATCTCATTTGTGGAACTTCTACTGGCGGATGGATCGCACTTATGCTCGGGAGGCTGGGAATGACTGTTCGTCAATGCATTGCGGCATATGAAGAGATCGTGCAAAACGGATTTCTAGAAGAGGATTCAATCTCCAGCAGCAAGTACGTGTACTCTCCGAAGAGGCTGGAAGAGACTTTGATCTCCGTCATCCAGCGACACACGCCCCCTCTCGAAGGCCCTGCGGAGACACTTCCTATGAAGGACCCTTCTGTGAAGGAAAGATGTAGGACGTTTGTCCTCTCTACCTATGAGGCCACTGTTATCGTTTCCACGCAGATGCGCACCTACGATATCTCTGCTCCTGCCGCTCTATCCGCTTGTCCATACTTCGTCTGGCAAGCCGCAAGAGCTACCTCAGCCTGTCCTCCCTTCTTTCCTACTATGAGCGAGGATTCTACCGGCTACATCCAGCTGGGAGACAACAACCCTGCAGCAGTAGCCTTCGACGAGGCTTTGCGAATTTGGGGACGCAGCAGCGAGATTGCCTGTCTTGTGTCTCTTGGTCCGGGCGTTGCACGGACTGTGAAGCTGGGCCACACTCGGGATGATATCGAACATGCGTTGAAAGCGATAATCGCGGATTGCTCAAAGGTTTCGAATGCAGTGAAGGTGAAGATGCAAGATGGTGGGACGGGTCATTGCTATCATCGATTCTCGGTTGATACATTCATAGAATTCAAATGGGGGGACTGGGAGCGAAAGGACGACATTGTAGGCTGCGCCAAGGCTTACATGGAAGCAATGAATCATGAAGTGGCTGCCGCGGCTAGGTCGCTAGTGCAAGGTATTCTCCGTTACTGTGTATTGGTGCATGCTGATTTGCCCTTGTTCAGGCTATAAGGAACGCATTGCTGTCCACAGGAAGCTTCCGCTACCTGATCCGGGAGCTTGTTACGGAAGAGGTGACGAAGTTACGGAGGCGCTCAACTGCATCCTCACTGACCGGAAGCATCTTGCAATAATCGGTGGCGCTGGCAACGGGAAGTCCACTGTAGCTCTACAAGTCCTGCATGCCAAGCAAGTCAAAGATGCTTTCACAACCACAGTGGAAGGTACGAGGCAAGATCTTCGGTTCTGGGCTCGATGCGATGCTTTCACTACATTTTCATCCCTCTCTACGAGCCTTTGCAGGGAGGTCTTCGGAATAGCTCCTCTACCTGGCGAAAGTGACCTTGCTGCTATCGCACGATATTTTAGCGGCCATAAATGTCTCCTTGTGTTGGACAATTTTGAGACCCCTGCTGAGTCCGACAAGGAAAACCTGCAGCCATTCTTTCAAGCTCTTCTTTCTGCCAACGATCGGTTGGGTTCCATTCTGATTGTGGCGCACCGAGGACATCAAATCTACCGCGTGAACATCGCAGGAGGGAAGTTTCAAAAGTTGGTGATCCACGGCCTCAGCTACCCTGCTGCACTGGAATTCTTCAGGGAGGCGTACACCGGAGAGGAAGATTGCACAGAAGAGCTATTGAAGACTGTTTTCACCACATTGGATTATCACGCCTTGTCCATCAAGCTATTCGTTCTTCGTGCCAACGCAGAATCACCAAAGACGGTCTCGATCTTGTTGCAGGAGTGGGAGGCTGTGAAGATAGGTGTGCTGTGGGACGAAGACAGTGACGAGACCCAAACTCTTGCAAAGTCGATATCTTTTTCACTCAATTCACCTCGTCTTAAAATGCGCGAGGATATGTGCATGTTTATTCTTGCTCTCTTATCCTGGACCCCTCAAGGCCTTCTGGACAGTGACATTCTGGCTGTTGCCAGCAAGGCTAGTCTTCCTGCTCTGGAGCGACCTTATGTGATCATTAATGCGATTTTGTCCGTCGGACTTGCCGAGAATGCATACGATACCCTGGCAGACTCAACACGATTTCGTATGCTGGCACCTATTCGTGAACACATTAATCACTCGGTAGTGCACTCTCTTCCTCCTTTCAGCAATGCCGTTGCTTCATCCCTCCAGCCCATAACGGACGGTCTCATCGATATAGCTCGGGAAAATGTTCGACGGTATAAAGGTGACGGTCAACGGATAGAGTTGTTGACTTTCCGCAACAATTATCCAAACCTTGAATATGTTCTTCTAGCTGCTTTGGAACATCTGCAAGACCCGAGAATTACGGTCCATTTTCTAGTGGAAATCTGGCAGTTTCTGTACCAGCAGTCCCTCCTCTCAATCAAATTACTCCAGCAGGCTCAGTCCATCGCGAAATCTATAAGTTCTCCGCTGGAATGTACAGCTATATTGACCAAGGCTCTGGGGCTCGCATTCAGACATCAGGGGACTCTAGAACAAGCCTTGACACAATTTGAGGAGGCAAAGCTGCTCTATGTGACAATGGAAGATCGGCAGGGGCAAGCCCACTGCATTCGGAGCATGGGGGAGATCGAGCAGCATCGCGGGCGGATGGAGGAAGCGCTGAAACGAGTCGAGGAGGCGAAGGAGCTGTATCTGAAGGTGGAAGATCAGCATGGGCAAGCCCACTGCATTTACAGCATGGGGCAGATCGAGCAGCATCGCGGGTGGATGGAGGAAGTGCTGAAACGATTCGAGGAGGCAAAGGAGCTGTATCTGAAGGTGGAAGATCAGCTGGGGCAAGCTCACTGCATTTACAGCATAGGGGAGATCGAGCAGTATCGCCGGCAGATGGAGGAAGCACAGAAACGATTCGAGGAGGCGAAGGAGCTGTATCTGAAGGTGGAATATCAGCCAGGGCAAGCTCACTGCATTTACAGCATGGGGAAGATCGAGCAGCATCACGGGCGGATGGTGGAAGCGCTGAAACGATTCGAGGAGGCGAAGGAGCTGCATCTGAAGGTGGAAGATCAGCTGGGGCAAGCTCACTGCATTCGGAGCATGGGGGAGATAGCGCAGCGTAGCGCCTGGATGGAGGAAGCGCTGAAACGATTCGAGGAGGCGAAGGAGCTGTATCTGAAGGTGGAATATCAGCCAGGGCAAGCTGACTGCATTTACAGCATGGGGGAGATCGAGCAGCATCGCGGGCGGATGGAGGAAGCGCTGAAACGATTCGAGAAGGCGAAGGAGCTCTACCTGAGGGTTGAAGATCAGCTGGGGCAAGCTGACTGCATTCGAAGCATGGGGGAGATTGAGCAGCATAGGGGGCAGATGGAGGAAGCGCTTAAACAATTCGAGGAGGCAAAGGAGCTGTATCTGAAGGAGGAAGATCAGCTGGGGCAAGCCCACTGCATTCGGAGCATGGGGGAGATTGAGCAGCATCGTGGGCGAACGGAGGAAGCGCTGAAACGATTCGAGGAGGCAAAAGAGCTGTATGTGACAATGGAAGATCGGCAGGGGCAAGCCCACTGCATTCGGAGCATGGGGGAGATCGAGCAGCATTGCGGGCAGATGGAGGAAGCGCTGAAACTAGTCGAGAAGGCGAAGGAGCTGTATCTAAAGGTGGAAGATCAGCAGGGGCAAGCTCACTGCATTCGGAACATGGGGAAGATCGAGCAGTGTCGCGGGCGTATGGAGGAAGCGCTGAAACGATTCGAGGAGGCGAAGGAGCTCTACCTGAGGGTGGAAGATGTTGGCGGTCAACTCAACTGTCTTACAGGCATGAGTTCCGTTTACACTCAAGACAAGCAGGGGATATCCAAGGCGATCAAGCTTCGCGAGGAAGCAGTCAATTTGAGTGGGACCGTCGGTGGCTACTACGAAGCTGTCAGCAGAAAGAACCTGGCCGAACTCCTCTTCCAATCGTCCCAGTTCCTCCGTGCGACGCAGGAAACCAATCTCGCCCGTCAGATTTACGCAGATTGCTCTGCCAGCTCCGATGTTGATGGTTGTGACACTCTGCTGCGGACAATTCAGCTCATTGAGAGTTTTCCTGGTTAAGACGTGTCATCCAAATAGTTTTGGTACTTTCCTTTCCCTTCACCTTGTGCAAGCAGACCTCCTGGTGCAGGATGTAACATTCTGCCTGAGCAACGCTGTCATCGTTATAAAATCGATGTTTCATTATGACCTGAAATGTAGACACAATCCTCCTGATACTCGGAAGGTTACATGCCTTTACGCGAAGTTGTGGTGGTTGCGCGCAAATAAGATTATGTTCTCATCTATCCAACTACTAACAGTACTTTAGGGTTCAACCCTGCCTCTACTACTATTCCTTCATGACGGAACTACTATTCCTTCGCGACGGAACTGTTCCGTCAGTCAAATTTGGCTGGGGAACGGAGTTAGGGTCAGGGCCATGGTGAGTCCCGTCAGCCCAGTCGCGAGGCTCTCACTAACGGAACTAACCTGACGGGACGGAACGCACCGTTGAGTCCCGTCAGCTCGGACGCGACGGCCAAATTGTCTCGCGAGGTTGGGATCAGCCCCGACATGAACTCGCTCAACATGCGAGGTTCATCGCGAGGGCGCCAAGTTCACTACCAGTCGCGAAGTGGGCACTTCGGGTCACTGGCTGGCTGTGACGTGTGAAGTGCCTTCTAGTTGAAAGGTCAAGTTTGGTTCAGCGATGGGTTCAACCTGCGAAAGGCTGCTGTAGTTGAGAGGGAGCAGGCTCGCAAGAAAGCAGATGCGCGAGAGAGTAAACTCGTGAGACTGCAAACGTGAGAGAGCACACTCGCGAGACAGCAAGCTAGCGAGACAGTAAACCAGTGAGAATGCCAACTTGTGAGACAGCAAACTAGCAAGAATGCAAACTAGCGAGACAACAAACGCGAAAGAGCAAACTAGCGAGACAGCAAACATGCGAGACGGCCAACGCGCGAGACAGCAAAACCTGCGAGACGGCCAACTAGCCAGAATGTGAGCTCGCGAGAATACAAACTCTGTGAGAGAGCAAACTGGCGAGATGGCCAACTAGCGAGAATGCCAACTTGCAAGCATGCCAACTCGCCAGCATGCAAACTCGCGAGACTGCAAACGTGAGAGAGCAAACTAGCGAGACTGCAAATTTGTGAGACTGCAAACTCGTGCAACTCCAAACTCGTGAGAGACCAAACGCGTGACGTGAATCCAAATGCAAGTTTGCAGCAGTCCTGGTTTCACAAATGCCAACAGGACTTTGGCAGAGCGGGACCGTCTTCGCTTCAGCACTTATGGTTTTGCTGAAGTAAGCACGAGCTTGTGAGAGTGAGACTGGCTTTGCATCTGCGCTGCCAGTTTTGCTGCAGTGAACAGGAGTTTACCAGAGCGAGCCAGGCTTTGCAGGAGCGAAGTGACTTCGTCCAAGCAAGTCTGGCTGCACCCCAGCGAACTGCACTTCTCTTGAGCAAGCCAAGGTGCACTGGAGCGAGCCAGGCTTCGCAGGAGCAAACTGCACTTCGCCGGAGCGAGCCAGACTTCGCTGAAGCGAACTGGTTTCGCCGAAGCAAGCCTGACTTTGCTGCAGCGAACTGCACTTCACCCGAGTGAGTCTGCCTTCGAAGGAGCGAGCCTGGGCTTGCTGGAGCGAACTGACTTCGTCCTAGCGAGCCTGCCTTCGCTGGAGCGAGCCAGACTTCGCAGGAGCGAACTGACTTCGTCCTAGTGAGCCTGCCTTCGCTGGAGCGAGTCAGACTTCGCAGGAGCGAACTGTGCTTCGCTGGAGCGAGTCAGGCTTCGCAGGAGCGAACTTACTTCATCCTAGCGAGCCTGCCTTCGCTGGAGCGAACTTACTTCATCCTAGTGAGCCTGCCTTCGCTGGAGCGAACAGCACTTCGCTGGAGCGAACTTACTTCATCCTAGCGAGCCTGGCTTCGCTAGAGCGAACAGCACTTCGCTGGAGCGAGTCAGACTTCGCAGGAGCGAACTGTGCTTCGCTGAAGCGAGTCAGGCTTCACAGGAACGAACTTACTTCATCCTAGCGAGCCTGCCTTCGCTGGAGCGAGCCAGACTTTGCTGAAGCGAACTGGCTTCGCCCAAGCAAGTTTGACTTTGCTCCAGCGAACTGCACTTCGCTCGAGCGAGCCAGGCTTCGCTGGAGCGAACTTACTTCATCCTAGCGAGCCTGCCTTTGCTGGAGCGAACAGCACTTCGCTGGAGCGAGCCAGACTTTGCAGGAGTGAACGGACTTCGTCCTAGCGAGCCTGACTTCGCTAGAGCGAACAGCACTTCGCTGGAGTGAGCCAGACTTCGCAGGAGCGAACTGACTTCGTCCTAGCGAGCCAGACTTCGTTAGAGCGAACTGACTTCATCCTAGCGAGCCTGCCTACTAACAGTACTTTAGGGTTCAACCCTGCCTCTTTCAGGAATGAAATCCAGGCTGAATCCTTGCCTCCTGGGCACCTAGGGTACAACCCTGCCTCTGTCAGGAACAGGATCCTGGCTGGATCCTTGCCTCCTGGCTGCCTAGGGTACAACTCTACCTCTATCAAGAACAAGATCCTGGCTACATCCTTGCCTCTTAGGCACCCAGGGTACGACCCTGATGCTATCAGGAACAGGATCCCACCTACATCCTTGCCTCCTCGCCGCCTAGGGTACAACCCTGTGTGTCTTACAGACAGGATCCTGGCTATATCCTTGCCTCCTAGGCACCCAAGGTGCGACCCTGCCCCAATAAAAACAGCATCACTACAAAACTGTTGTCTCTTAGTCGACCAGGGTAGAACCCTGCCATAGATAGGAATAACAATCCAGTCAAAATGTCATGTACATATAAACACTCGCAGGCACAGGCAATGTCCTCTCTAAGACATCTTAAAACACATATATTGAAATCCTTGCTTCATTGGAGAGCTTTGGTTCATACTTGGCATATATGTCCAATGAAACAAAGTACATTCAAAGTTGCAAAATAAATTTATAGCAGTGTAGAAATCTGTTCTCTGTACGTTATTAACGATAAGTGCAATTTTCGCAAAACTGCACCAGATCGATAGGTTATTGACACCAGGTATAGAGGGGTCTCAGGGGTGCAATTTTGTTGAAAGTGGTCCATGTCGATAGGTTATCGACACCTCGTGTAGAGGGGTCTGAGAACCAAAGTTTCATGAAACGTGGCCAGGCAGCCGCTAAAGATTGGCTACAAACATGGATAGATTGATACCCTGCTGAAAGTAGTGCATGCATTGGATGTATACTTTCGCAAGCGAGGGGCTGAATTGTGTAGAATCAATTTGGGGTATATACAAACTTGAATGTATGAAAAATGATCAAGATGATGCAGCCGTTTAATGGTAATACCATTAAAATGAAAACATGTTAAGAATGATTGAACAAATGTGAGATATTAAAGAGCTTGTTTTGAATCATTATGGTCAAACATGACGATAAACAGATGATCAATAATGGTTTTAGTGCTAATGAACAAGATCATTGCTGAAACTTTCAGGAAGACAGGCGCATGTTACACTATTCTGAACGCCTTGTAATTTTTACATCTGTTAGTAATTGTAACATAAGTGTGCGCGAGATTGTAAAACGTGTAATGATGAGGGTGGTTTGCAGGAGCATTTTTTCAGGTGAAGCATATGGAGCTATAGCACCTCTGTGGGAGTGATATATCATTCATATGGAAATTGCATGTATATATGAACTTTGTCGCCACGTCCTCATTAGCCACCTTTGGTGATGAGCAAGAGATTAGAATGTTTGGAGCAAAATTGCGCTGTCCACACCCCCTCTACACCAGTGTCGATAACCTATCGACTGGGGACGTTTTGAGCGAAATTGCACTTTCTACACCCCCTCTACACCAGTGTCGATAACCTATTGACTGGGGACGTTTTCAACAAAATTGCCCTCCAATGACATCTTGCATGGTCAACTCTTCTTTAGTTGCCATCAAAGTCCCGGCTAAGCTCCCCCAATCCTCCACGAGGTTGAAAATGAGAACGTCCGTTATATCGGTATCTTCTAGTTTAAGCCCGATTGATTTGAGATTAGAAGCACTGGAGGAAACTTCTTAAATGTAAGCTTCAACCAGTTTTGTGGAATCATGCTTGGCGTTGTAGAACCGACGTTTCAGCATGATTCTGTTTGCTCGGCTGTTCTTCTCATATTTCTCCTTCAAAGCCTTCCATGCAGCCCCTCCAGTTGTGCAATCTCGGATGTAATTGTATTGGGACGGATCAACACTCAATCCGATGATGGTGAGTCCCAATTCATTACTTTCTTTCCAAGTCCTCAGTTTCTTATCCTCTGGCAAAGGCTCCTCCACCACTCCACTCGCTTCATCCTAGCAACTCCCTCTCTTCAGGACCAAAGTAACAGCAAATTTCCAGTCGTTGTAGTTGCTCTCCGTAAGCTTGGGCACCAACTGAATTAGCGTGTTGAGATTTGAGGTGGACATTGCGAAGTGGGCTTGGCTGCAGGTGTGGGTGCTTGAAGATAGAACACTGCTCTCGCTACCAATTGATGAAATTACAAGTTCATAGTATTACAATAAAGAATCTAGTGCTTTTATACCTTTACAGTAGGTGGCAAACATTGGTAAGCATGGAAGTCCAGAAGGTTCAAGAAGAACAGCCACAGAACAGGTGGCAATGAATGACGCTCAACGCGCCAAAATCCTGACAATAGCTTGATAAGCGGCCCTACACTTCAGTGTGGCTAGCAAAAGCTGGTTCCTGTCTCTCGTTTAAGCTCTCATTTATTGATTGAGCCTCTTAGTTCTCGCTCTAGTCGAGCTAAGGGAACTCGCTTTTTGCAGTAGAGTCTCACACTAGCTGGCGACCTCCGGAAGGCGATGGTCGACCCCCGCTTCTGCGACTTGGTTTCTTCGTGGCTTGCGGGACAGTCCCCTCCTACTTATTCGATGGCTTCACTCACAGCTCAAATGGTCAATTGAGACAGGCAATGCTTGCTCGTGACATCTGATTCTGAATCATCCACTCTTCGAACCATCGGGAAAGCTGCAGGAATGCGTACCACAGAAGATGACCCTCCTTCACTCCTTGAGAAGTGCTCTTCATTGCCATGTCGCTGCTGAGACTTCATGAGATTCACTTGAAGAATTTCGTTTGCATTCCAGGGTGCCGAATCTGCGGTGCATTGATGTTCCGACAACGACAGTCTTGTCGTCTTAGCTGCTGTTCATTCTGAAGCATCGTGTCGTAAGCGATGAGATCGTAGCGGTCAGAGGGTCGGGGAAGGTGCTCCTCCAAGTCTTGTCGCTTCGGCCATTTCCTCCTTTGCCACGGATCAAAAGAGCGAAGTGATGCAGAGAACATGGCCCAATAAGCAATGAAGGATGTTCTTTCTCAAGATCTGCTCGTAAATTTACCATTGTAGAAGGTGAATCCGTAAACAGAGAAGAAACAGCATCCCAACTAACTCCAGCTCTAACAATTGATTCATTAACAAACTGTTGCAGACAGGAAGTAGTATGATGGATATCACTGAGATCTTGGAGCTCAAGGATAATAGGATCATCCCCTTTACCATTGCAAGCAATAGGTAAATGGATCTGGGGAGGATGGTGTAGTGGGCTAAGCACCAGTCCGGGCCAGCCCAAACGACGGTTTTTATGTGGCTGTGGGTTCGAATCCCACCCTCCCCACCCTGCTTGACCCACCAAGCAACCGCCCTGGCTTGACCTGGGACACTGACACTGACGTCAGTAGCTGAGGGTGAAAACCCCTCCGGACACTGTCGGTACCACTGTGGACGCACAGTACAGGGGCGTGGTGCTGTAATGGTGCCAAGCCTCCCCTTGTTTCTCGGTGAACGCGTTTCCAATGTGCATGAGATCCGCAGCCTTCACACAAGGAGATAGGATACCATTTAGCCGAAGCTTAGAGGCATGGCGATCACATGTGAGGTTTTAGTGGGTATTGTTCATAGAATGGAGCCCCACACTGTTCCTTTGCCGATCATGGCGGGTTCGTGCGTAAAAAGCATTTCCTCATCATAAAAAAAAAAAAACAATAGGTAAATGGATCTCTTCTGCTGATCTTCCCATCCGTCAAGACCAAGACTGTTGTTGTCGGCTGTCTTTAGAATCTCTATGTTTGTCTTTTGAATGTCAGCATAGAGCTCTGTTAACAGATCTGTTCTGAATGCTGTTTCTTCAAGCATGCTATAGTTTGGTTGAATACCGTTCACCCATCGGTGAAAGAATGTTATTAACAAGTGAAAATGATGCTGAAGTGTCTATCATTGCAAGGAGCAATCTCTTGTCATGCATCCAGGCAACAGATTTTGGAAAGGGGTCAATGACAAGAAGGCTGCCCCAAACAGAAGGAGTGCCTTTTGCTTTTTTAGAAAGTGAACGGGGTGACTTTGATTGAGATCCTTTGAAGACAATTGCTGTGCAGAATCTGGCAAAGATAGAAAGACAAATGGACACTGGAGAGAGGATGGAGTTAGGAACAGGTCACAGTATCTTCGTCAACACGACAAATATCTATGGGTGCTAGACACGCCTGACTGTTCGTCCTCTACTCGAACTTCCTGATTGATGATTTGATACAATGATGTCATTGGCTGGTCTTCACGGTGTATTGGATGAAGAAGGCGATGATGATGGAGGGGCACATCTGGATGGTGCGGTGGATCATGTTGCGCAGAATGATCTTGAACAGCTTTTTCAACGAAACAAAGAATACAGTCAGCAAGTTCAAGTGTAAAGAGAAGGAGCATACACATACTGTATCCTTTGAGGATAAGAGGTCCAAAGATGGTGCTACTTTAACGCGTTTAGTCAGCTTCCCTGATGCCCTGATGGAGAAATGGAAGAAAGACAGCTCGCCTTTTGAGATGGGATTAAGGAAGTAATAAAGTGCAGCAGAACATTCGAGAGAACCAAAGCCAAGCCTTAAACACCTACAGCGATAAATCAGCATCCCTTTTTTCTTTCCTTCCTCTGAGGAAGGGGGGGAAAAGTTAGACTAACCTCCCAGAACTGTGTCCATTTCTATTCCTTAGGCCATGTCTTTGTGTTCTTTACGCTCAGTCTCTCAATCACCACAATCTTCTCTTCGTAGGCCAAGAACTTTGTGCCCCGTACACCAACTACATCCACATCAAACGGATCAAATCGATGTGTGTTTGAAGGGAGAGAAATTAGGGGAGATGGAAAAGAGAGTGAGACAAACGAGGGAGAGACGGGCATGACAAACATCAAGGGGAAAGAGCGAGGGCATAGAAGACATCCACAGAGGAGGACGATGATTTGGTTTGTACTTTGTCATTCGTAAAAGCGATCAGCTTCATGTTCCCTTTCGCTGAGGAAGAGAGGCGGCAATACAGTGATGAAATGTATCGGAATGGACGTGTCTCAGTCCGAATGAAAGCAGTGAACCTGCTCACAAAGAAGGCATCCAGATCCTTCCTTCAATATAGGAGGACAATACACTTAAAATATTATTCATGATTCCTGTATAATAAAGAATGAGTTCAATGGAACATGTAGAATAATCGAAGAGGAAGAGGAAGAAAAAGGCAGCACCGAACATGCAATACCACAATGCGGTCCTCAATGGCAGTTGTCTCCTCCTTCAAAAAATCGAACGAGTGCCTAAGATCGTCTTGGCTGTGTTCTGCTTGACCCCTCTCAGGAATCATATCAATGGATAAAGGCAGCACAGAGCACCAAAACGTAGTGACTCTCCTTTCGTGACCGCTTTTGCAATGCCCTATGCACACAAATCACAACCACACTTGACTATTTAATGATGCGCTATACCTTGCTATTCCAGACATTGAATTGCCCCAAGCCCTGATCCATGGTTCGAGAAGCGGTTGTAGGAAAACCGGACGTGCACAGAAACTGACACCAGGGCTTTATGGACCGGACCAGTATTGAAATGGGTGTATGTGACACGCTCCAAAACCTGCAAGAATGTCAGCTAGTGACCTGGGACAGGAAGAAAGCACGAAGCGGACCTTTGCGCATCTTGAATTGGCACATCAACTTGTGCTTATAGCAGTATATTGATCAATGTGTGCTGAAAGTAATGTTAGATCTGCAGCTGCATAAAGAGGAAGGAGAAATGATAATTACAAAGGCAAACTGCAGACCGCAGGCGAGCCGGAAAGAGCCTTGTAACGTATGAGTCGAAGATGTTTCGTGAGGCGGAGAATTTCTCGCACAGGATGAAAGGCGTTTCTGATTTCTTTCTCTCCTGTGTTGTAAGGTCCACCTATGCGCTCTGGAGATAGCTATATTGAGCGCTTTGGCAGTAAAGCAACATTCAGGCCTGATAAGATAGAAATGCTTCCAATCCGGAGGAGAGCATGGACAAAGTCATGATGGAACTAGGAAAGAAGCGATCTCTGAAGGCGGATGAGTGTCGCTGTTCTCCATCTTTACAGCAATGTCCATCACAAAAGTAACAGGCTATTACAGTGAGGAACGTCAACCTGCCAAGTGAGGCAGACTTACAGCATTGTTTCTCGTTCTTAACGTAAACACCTTCTTCTACCAATCCACAATTTTTATCCCCCCCAACTTCGTCATTTCCTTCACCCCCCTTGCCCGCCCCATCCATCCATCGTACCTTCTCCTTTTCTAGTACCCTCGCATCCACTTCAACTTGAACTACCCACCATCCTTCAACTTTAATCGTGACCGCCGTGTCGTTCCTGTTAGGACGTGAAATGCCCAGAATCAGCCTACTCATGTCCCCGTATCTAGCAAACATCAGCATCTCGATGAAATGTGACTGTCTCTTCAATGACGTACCTTCGAATCCCTGAACGGCTCTCATCACACAGATACCGAGCCCACTTCATCCTGGGCAGTTTTCTTTCAACAAATCTGATATTCACACTCTCCACTCCTCGAGCTCTCCCATACCTGCAATACCTTCAAACTGTTGGGCATCTTCCCACCCCTGTATAGGGAACAGTCTTACACGTCTATCAACAGCCCAGTGGAGTGTTTTGTGGGCTACAACACTGAAGTCCTGAATGAGGCAAGACCGGTGGGAAAGGCAGAACGATTGCAACATTGGACCCGTCTGATCGACATCAAAAAGATCAGATCAAGAGCGGCCCCTACCTCAAATTAAGAGCGTCGCTTCCATCATGGCAACAACAACAGGAGGTTATATCTTACACGATCAAGCCCCCAAAGGAAGGACAGTTTGTGTCTGCTCTGACTGCGTCGATCCATCAGACCCTCATTGAGGTCTCCCTCAAATGCGAAAAACAGAATATGAGCATCGACGCCGAGATGAGAAACGTAAGCAAGATGAAATAGATCATCGTGGACGCAATAATCGAGATAGAGAAGATCTAGGTACGGGCAGTACATTCGTAGATTCCCGATCTAAACAATTGGCTCTTAGATACACTACTGTTCGAAAGTCATTTTCCTGGTCAAAAGGATTGGAAGACTTCGAAAAATGTTGACGTTCTTTCTGCTCGCAGACATGCCAAAAGTGTCTCTCCAATGAGAGCAGGTTCACGACGTCGTTCACCATCTCCTCAGAAAGGAGGGCAAGATCCCGAGAACGGTACACTTTCATATGTTCATCAATGTTATGCTAATAACATATCATAGTATTTCAGAATCAGAAAAACGGAATGGAATCCCGGATCATTTTCCACATCTACCTCGCTTTCATGGGTTGGCTGACGCTTTGTGCAGGCATTAGCCGCAGAAGCACCTCAATCGTGGCCAAAGTCGGGAAGATATTGATTACACTTGCCCTTGTATTAGGTTTCCTTAGTGGAATTTGACTGTTAGACGATATTTCTCCTGCCCGCGCCACACGTGACGCCGATATTTCACATCTACGCGAGGACGCATCCGAGTTTCTGTCTTACTTTCCAACGGATTCTCGATCCATCTACAAATGCCTAGGAATTGAACCTTCATTCGAGTGCAGATTGTGCTGTCCCAAATACAACGCAGGATATTTGTAATCGCAAAGAGACTCGGGAGAACCGTTGTTCAAGAAAGACAGGAGAACCATCAAGGGGACTGCACATTTGAAGATCCCTCGAGCTCTCTACTCAACACAATCTTTCACATCTTGGGTTCAATATTTCCTATCCCGTGCTGACGTTGAGGATATGTTGGAAGAACCCTTTCGACCGCGCAGACAGGATGGAAGGCATCGTGACATTTATGATGCTCCAGTATGGCGAAACCTCAAAGATGCGAATGGGCGACTGTTTACCTACAAAAAGGAGAACTTAGTTTTTTCATTTTTCAGCGACTGGTACAATCCTTTCACGATGAGAATCGCTGGAAAACAGCGTTCAACCGGTATTTTTATCTTCTTTTGCTTAAATTTACTGATCAATGCTCGATATCGTCCTGAGAACCTATTCGTTGCTGGGTTAACGCCTGGAGGGAAAGAGCCTACAGTTACTATGATCAATAACATTCTTGAACCTATTGTGCAAGATCTAGAAATTTTGCAAGAAGGCAGAGTATTTCATATGCCCACCAATGCCACACTATGGCTCGTGTTCTGTGTTTTGCTTCTTGTGCTCATTGGGGACATCCCTGCTTTGCGGAAAGTTGCTGCGTTTGCTTCTCACAGTGCCAGCCTTTGTTGCTCCTTGTGCAAGCTACACGAAAGACATTGACAGGTTGGACATCGAGAGATGGGAGCCACAGACGAAGGAAGAACACCTTGTCGGAGCGGATCTCTGGCACAAAGCACAAACTCACAAGCAAAGAGAAGCAACTTTTAGAAAGTACGGGGTGCGGTACTCAGTTTTGAATCTTCTCCGATATCGAGACCCTGTTCGTCACACAGTCCTTGGAGTGATGCGTAATGTCTGTGAGGGCTTGCTGCAGAATCATTTTCGAAGGCAATGGGGCATCAACGCTATAATGAAGCAGAAGGGCTCAAATGCTGGTGCCAACACTGAACTGCCGCCACCACTGGGATCCGATGAGGATGATGATATTTCATTGGACGATGATGACCTGGACATGACAGCTGAAGTAGCTGCTCTGGAAGAAGAACGAGAGGAAGCTGCACTTGCAAATGCTGGTCCACCTGTTGACCTTGCTGCTGAAAGGTCCAGGTACCAGCACACTGTCGATGCTAATTATGACGTTCCAGAAGGTGCCGGATCAGGGAGACGGCATCTACGCCAGAAATCTGCAGCTCCTGCGAATGCCCCAAACCCTCCGAGTGCATCACATTTATTGGATAGCAACTCAGATTTTGATGCAGAAGCGGAGGAGAACTATTCTCCTTCAGAAGAAGAGTCTACTGCCTGGAGGGATTCAACCCGGAAACAAATGAGGCCCCGGGCATCTGAGTCCAAGGTTTCTTGCATCTTCCAACGAGCCGAATTTTCGCGTCTCCGAGAATCTATGGACGAAGTCCAAGTCCCTTCTTGGGTGGAACGCTTGCCTTCTGATCTCGGCTATGCCAGTACTGGAAGACTCAAAGCAGACGCCTGGTTTAATCTCTATACAATATTTTTACTGTTAACATTAGGCACCTTATGGCTGCAAGATTCTTCAAATGAGAGAAACACAGCTCTGTTCGACAACTTTGCAAATCTCGTCACGGCAGCTAATATTGCCGGCGCATATTCCGTAACGGTTATCGAGGCAGACCAGTATCTTAGAGCCTACAAAGCTTTTCGCCAAGGCCTCAAAGCTCTTTTCCCACACTCAAAAGCTGTGCCTAACCACCACTTTGCTATGCATATAGCTGAACTTCTCCAATATTGGGGCCCCCTGATGTATGTTTCAGAGTGGCCGGGAGAGCGCGTTATTGGCACTTTGGAAAGTCACTGAACAAT
Source organism: Atractiella rhizophila (assembly GCA_021432655.1). Classification (NCBI taxonomy): domain Eukaryota; kingdom Fungi; phylum Basidiomycota; class Atractiellomycetes; order Atractiellales; family Hoehnelomycetaceae; genus Atractiella; species Atractiella rhizophila. Next base: position 55,198 of record MU271474.1, read on the forward strand.
GGGAAACTTGGTAAGACAAGCTTCTAACAACCTGTTCAAAGCACTCAACATGCTTCAGACAATATCGATATCACAAGTTTACGTCAATATTGTCGAAAGGCACGGTTGCTTGCTTGGATGAAGAGCAACAAAGATAAGCTTGGAGATTCAGCTGCTTCATCCTTCTGCTTCTAGAACAGCCAATGAACGTCTTGATAGATCGCGGTCCAAGTGATCTACAGCTCACGAAAGACTTATCATCCCTTGCGACTAAAGACGAATTCACCAAATGTGGGAAGGAAGCAAAACCTTTAGCTGACACAAACTACCTTGCTCTTTTGCATTTACTTGCTGTCACTCGACCAGCGGGAGCCTACAATTTTATGAGCACTTCCAAATCCTCCGCCTCCAAAAAGAGCGCCTACGACCGATTCCTACACCCTGAGTGCGATATATTTCTCGATTCGAGAGGAAAACCCGTCAATTCAGTACCTACAACAAGCACAAGGGCAACAGTGGCACCATCTTTTTCGATGAAACGGGACAGGAGAGGTGGGGACAGATTTCTTCTATTTTTCAACACTTCTGGGAGGACCACTGAGAGTGTGGGCGTCACTATACACTTCTCGGAGCTTCGCAATTATTTCTGAGGATGAAAGACCTTTTGGATACTCTGATTCTGATTTCGCTGCCAGCCACGATTGAAGGTCTATTACGGGAATGCTCTTTACACGCGCTGGAAGAGCGGTAATTTGGAAGAGCAAGAAACAATCTCTAGTGTCATTAACAGAGGCCGAATACGTTGCATTATCGTCAGCCACAAGAGAAGCATCGTGGATCGGGAATCTCTTCAAGGATCTTCAAATCCCTCTCGCTTCTCCCATCACTATCTATGGTGACAACCTTAGTTCCCATCAACTTGCCAACAACCACATCTTCAGGCAACGAACCAAACATATTGATGTCCCATTCCACTATACATGTGAATGTGTCTCTAATCGAAAAATCGAACTTCAATACATGGATACGAAGGACCTTCCAGCAGATATCCTTACAAAGGGAGTAAGCAAGATGAAGTTGGAAGGAGCAATGAGTAAAATTTGGGATGATGAGTGAGTGAAAGATGCATGAAATATGAATGCGAGGGGGAGTTTGATGGACATTTGCGCATTCCCATTTCTCACTTCCTACGTCATGTTGGTCTTGTGACTTTTCTTTTTCCCTTTTTTCTCCTTCTATTGCTTGATAATTGGCTCAATGAACAGCAACGGGCTACAGTGATATTTTCTCACAAATATGCAAGATCCCTGTGTCAGAGTTTGGCACCGTTTTAAGCTGCATTCGTGCCACTGTCATTTGTGGCTCTAGTTTTCTCTCCCCTTTGCCGTTTCTCTCTTTTTGCCGAGTTCCTTAAGGTATAAAAAGTCCATTATAACTTCATTGTAATTCATTCCTTTCGACCCTTGGAATCAACACCCTGCAGTGCAAGTCCCATTGCATTTGTAGCTCACATTTGCAGGTGAAGTTATTTCTCTTAAGTACAAATGAAATGTATTCTAATCGCTTTTGTGGCTCGCATTTGTAGTGCTTACAGATCCGTATCTCATCAATATCCCCCGCAGATCACCAAACCAGATCTTGTTTAGAATAATGTCGTTGTGGTCGTAGAGCTCAGAAGAAATAAGTTAGAAAGCGGAAAGAAGCTGTGGGAAGTGAAGAAGCCGAAATGGTGACGAACTTCGAGCTCCAAAAAAGGCAAGCACCGCTTCCAGACAAGGAAGGTGTTGCCGCATTTTGTGTGAGCGTGAGCTCAATCGACCACAATACAATGTCGAATCAGATCGAAACCTACAGGTTGTTTTTTCAACTGGTTCAGCCCGATCCGCAGACAAATCGTATCGTCGGCACAGCGAGCTCTGTCACAATTTCTTCCGGTCAGTTGGTCGAAGACTTGGAGAAGGAGATTCGTGCCAACATTCGCGAAAGGCACCCTGCAATGTGCAGTCTGGACGATTTCGTATTGTGGGCGCTTCAACCAATGTTGCCCAGCAAGGAGCAAGCCTTTCTGAAGACGATCAAGTTCCCCTCCGAAAGATTGAAACAACTCGACCCTACTTTTCCGCTATCGGATTATTGGGAAAAACCCCCCGCAAATAGACACCTACATGTTGTGGTTGAGTTAGGTTTGCCTTCTCAAGAACGTCCACCCTCTCGTAAGGATTCCTTGGTGATCCTTCTTCCATCTGATCTGTTTGGTAGCCTGGCATCATCACGGTAGTCTGGATCAGTATCAATCCCGCGCACGTATCAAAGCATTGACTAAAGGATCATTCTCTCCCCACTCGCTTCTCGAACAAAATCACATCTTCCAGGTCGCTGTCCCTCCCACCAGGCCTCCCAACTACCAAGAGGATCCTAACCTCGCAACCCTCCGCCAAGCCAAGGCCACTTTGGCCCAACAGTTCCAGCTTCCTCCAGACCCTGACGCTGCTACACTCGCAATCGGAACGTCGCTTCAAAATGATTTTTTTGGCGGTACTGTCAAGAAAGGCCGAAGAGCAACAAAGGCCGAGCTAAGCCATTATCATCATGTTTCCGCCGTCGAGGTACCTATGGAGCGATTTCTGGATAACAAACAGGCTTATTTCAACTGGACCTACCTGATGCCTGTCGCGAGCGAGCTTTCTCGCCAGAGATACGGACTGATCAAAGTGTCCGAATTCGT
>MU271475.1:0-27407 GCA_021432655.1 Atractiella rhizophila
TAAGTCGCGTGAATAAAATCACAACCCTGCCCGCACCTTCCCGTGCCTTTTAGTCCACGATTGTAGGTCTGTGCATCTATTTCTGTTCGGCGAAGAGTGAACGTCAGCTCTATTATGGTGATTGATCCATGCCGTTGCTCCTATCTCTGCCGGTTGGCTTCGTCGTCTCTCACTGTGTCTTGCATTCATTCGCCCGTTCGGCTCACGTAACTCGCTGAAATGCTCGCTTTTTGCACATCTGAACCTGATCGAAGCGCGCGAGCTCTACTACAGCCGTACTTACTTCTTCCTGAGTATCACCACACGCCACGGGCACCGACATTTCGATGTCGTCGAGAGCCGTTGAGGATTGGCAGGACCAACTAAAGTGGAGGATCCGAGTTCGGGTGATGTGTCTTTAAAAAGGGTTCTTTGCTCTGTTTTGCGGGAAGTGGGGACTGCAATATTTAGCAGCTTGCAGTGTCGAGTATAAGAATGGCGGGACTCGTGTATGTCATTACTGGAGCATCTCGTGGTATTGGGTAAGCTTTGTTCTCTTGGGCTTCTGTGACTTCGCTCACTCGCCTTCTCTTTCACCCATGAAGATTTGAATTCGTCGCTCAAGCATCTTCAATTGCAACAAACAAAATTTTCGCTCTCTGTCGCAATCCTGACAAAGCCGACAAGTTGGCTGCGCTTGCGAAAGACAGAAAAAACGTGACTGTGCTGAAAGGAGATGTGGACGATAAAGCTTCCATCATCTCTGCTAGGGAATCTGTGGAAAAAATTTTGGGGGAGAGAGGAGTGGACATCTTGATTAACAAGTGGGCTCTCACCCAGTTCTGAAGTGCTGATCCACTAATACTTAAATTCGGGAAACAGTGCTGCCATCACAATGCCTGGAGGAGCTTACGCAACAAGAGAAATGCTCCTTCACACATCTTTCAGCTCTGTTGATGAACAGGGATTTATCGATGTGGTACGTCGACCATATTCCTAAAGCTCCCGTTCGATCCGATCATCCACAGTTCCGAACGAATGTCGTCGGTGTCCTTATCACGACTAATGCTTTTATTCCTTTGATCAAGAAAGGGAACGAAAAGAAGATAATCAATATCTCTTCTTTTACCGGCTCTATTGAGCTGAGCAAAGGGCCTCGTAGCATCGACTTGTTTAAAGTTGGTGCTGGAGCCGGATATGTGGTTAGCAAAGCTGGTGAGAAACTTGTTTCCAACCTTGGTTAGTCTCATTGACGGACTGGGAAGCTCTCAACATGGCCACAAGGAAATATGCTGTTGAATTGGAAAAGGACGGCATCGTTGTCCTTGGTCTCTGCGTGCCCTGTTTCATCGTGCTACCTAGGTTTTTAGGCTAACAGTTTCCTTGTAGCCTGTGAGTTTAGTGGATCGCTCGATCTTTCATTGACCAAATTTGCGCGAAGGGGCTCGTAAAAACAGATATGTGAGCCTTGAACTGTTTTTCTTCATGCTCTGGGACTGAGCCTGCATACAGAGGAACCGATGCCGTTTGTTTTCCGCTCTTCTCACCATGTCCTCGAGCTCACGTGTCGATTAGGCACCGCATACTCCAGAAACCTCTGTTGGAAAAATGATGGAAAAAATCGCAAGCGTTGGATTAGAGGAAACGGGAATCCTTTGGGATGCCATTCCCGGTGCTCTCGTTCCATTTTGAGGATGAGTTCAGCAATGGAGGCAAACTGACTGTTTATGTGGTCCATATCACGATAAGAATAATCGATGTAATATGGATGAAATAACAAGTGTGGATTACTGAATGACACGACTGGTCTAAGAAGCAAGGACAATGGATGAGGGAGAAAGGAGACAAGAAAGTCTGGAGCCACTCCTTCCTGATCCAGCCTCTCACTCTTCGAGGCAAATATTTATCCTTGAGTCTGTATCACTTGAACGGATGTTAGGTATTAAGTGCATAGTTTATTTAATAGGCTTTTCCATACATTCATCGTAGAGAGAGAGGCGTTTGATACTCTCGTCAATAGTTTGCGGAAAGGTGGCAGTTTCCTATTCTTGAGCTCTTCAAGACCCAAATGGGTATGATTCTCACGGAATACCACGGTTGATGATCGTCTGGATTGGGTTTGAAATAATCTGACCGCTTAGCAATTTTGTGCTTGTTCAAAAGTAGCTCTTGATATATGCTAAAGCGATCCTTCAACCTGAGTTATTGCAATGAAGAGGAAGGTATACCGCCGGCTAGCATTTCGAACTTGAACAAGCTTGAGGTCTTTTTGTCTCTCACACTTTGTCCAGCTAAGCTAAAATGAGTTGGCGGCGTGATGTCAATTCAAGCTGATCAACAGTCGAGCTTCACCTCTGTCTCGCCAACTACATCTTTAAGCTCCTTTCAAGTAAGCCTTTCAGTGTCGATTCATCACGTGGATAAAACCACATCTGCTCCTTCGCGTCATAGGAGTATCGCTTTGGTCCACTATTGCGCTATCACAATTGCTCAGCCACGTAACGCGAGACTCCAAGCAGTAACGGAACGGAGAAACAAACTGACCTCACAGGACTTGAGAGCCATATCTCTTGTTTGGCGGACTGCTTCAGACGTAGGTAAAAGAAGATCTCACCGAATGCTCGACCTCCTTGTTGCTCGACCAGCCTCTCCAGACTTTCAGTCAATGAATACATTGTCCCATCAGAAATACCGTAATATTCGCGTTCCGACAGACTCCTGTTCTGCACAATGCAACCACAACCAGTAAGCTCTCTCTCCTCCAAACACGGTCTCAAACAAAAGCATGAACGCGTGGCACACGAACGCTTTCTCGTACCAGGGTACCGGAGAGCTAGTACACAATCTGGTTTGAAACTTGGTATGTGGGAGGAGGAGAGGGTTTGGGTTTTGCTGGGAACCAAAGGGCCGCAGGCGCCGTGCACGTCTTGATAATGGTAACATCGTTGTTTAGTCCTTGCGTTTAACACGGTCACAGGGACACGCGAATAGAGCTCAGGTAACTTAATGAGTCACGAACGGCACGTGCACCTTCGCGCCTACTGCGAAAGGACGAAAACAAGACCAACAACTTGAAATCAGCAGTCCAGAATACCAACAATCATGTCTTTCGATCCGCGTGTACAACTCTGGGGGGCACTTCAAGCACTGCGTCAGGAACTACAGCCTCTTCAGGAGGCCCGGGACGAGTGGCTCGAACAATACCTTGGTGACGCGAAGAGGTTGGCGAGAAGTAGCGCGAAGGAAGCTTGGGAAGCTAAGAAGAAGAATGGGAAAGCAAGGAAAAGAGATATGAGTCCCATCAAGTACGTTGATCCACTTGTTATTTGTATTTTGGGGTTGAGTGCGTTCCCGTTTGGGATAGGACTTTGGAGGTCCTCAAATCTCCTATGAAGCAATCTCGCTCGCCTACGAAAGTGAAGTCGAAACCCCTTCTCTTCTCTCCTGGCCCAATGACATTCTTCAACACTAAAAGCGCCAACTCAAACGCGAATGACAAGGAAAACCAGCTCTCTCCATCTCGCGGAAAGGACATATTTTCCTTCGCTCCCGTCCCACATCAACCCCCATCTGGAGCCGGCAACGCAGCTTCAGATTTCTCTTTCTCCTACTACTTCTCCGCCAACGGCTCGCCGGCTAAATCGCAGATCCACGCTCCATCTTCTCCCGTGAAGGCACAATCTAAGGAAAGGGAGCTCAGTGCTATCAGGGAAGAATCAGTTACGCCGAGACAGCTCTCTCCGCCCCCGAAATTTATCCTTGATGCTTCATTGAAACGACCGGCTTTCAAACCATCGTCTCCTTCCCCTAGACCGAAATCTCCTCCTCCAGCCCAGCAAAACGAAAGGGAGGATAACAAAAAACGTCCACTCTCATCTCCTACCAAATCTCCAGCGAGGCAGAGGGTCAAAAGGGATGTTAATGCGTCGGGCAATGAGAAGAAAAAGAAAGATGAGGAAGAGCTGGAAAGGATCAGGAGTCTCGTCATGCTGATCCAGGAAGATAATAGCTCACCTGTCAAGACGGGGATGGGTGGATTGGAAAGTGTAGAGGAAGAACCTTCGAGAGAGGAGAGCGTGAAGGATGTCCTGCCTGAAGCAATCCACAGGGAGGAAGTACGCATGCCAACCCTGCCCAGAGCTTCTGCGTCACTTGCACCTGTGAGATCGAATTCTAAGAAAGATCTCGTCGCTTCGTCCCCTGCGAAGGACTCGTCCGCTGCTTCGTCACTTTCCAAGAAGAATCAGGCTCCGTTGCTGACTTCAAACCCCTTGTCGCTATCGAAGAAGGATCCTATCTTTTCCCCCGCTCCCGCTCCGGCCTCCGCCAGTGACCTTGCGCCAGCGAAGCTGCAGAAAGAGGCTATGCTGATCGATTTCTCAGTTATGACGGACAAGCTTGCGGACGATGATATTCCTTTAGCATCTACCGAGATACCAGACGACGAGTTATCGGTCTTCGACTCACCGCTCAAATTTACGACCTACGTTCCCTCGAAGGATGAAGTTGAAGAGGAGGAAGAAGAATTCGACGTTCCACTCAATGATCAACCTTCACGTTTACGCAATGGTAATACCGGTTCTCTGAATGCTTCCACTTCAGGTTCCAATCCCCCGACCACGAATTTTACCGCCACCACGGATGTCACGTTGTTTTCGAACCCATCCACAGGCACACTGTCGCACACTTCTGCTTCTCAAAGGACACCAGCGAGCAAAGCGACTCCATCGGCGAACACGAATACCACGACTACGACACCCTTTAGTAGAACAGGGATTGGGATGGGAGGAAGCCCAAAGAGTGCGTTTTTGAAGAAGATGAAGGGGAAGAAGTCCGGTCTCAGTTTGGGAGGGGTGAGTGGGGTTGGAGGAAGCAGTAGATGGAGCGAGGTGAGAGGAAAGAAGAGTCTAGTTGCGCCGGCGCCACAAGAGGAGACAAAGAAGGAAGCGCAGAAGGTAGAAATGGTAGAGCAGACGATGACGGATGCTACGACCACTGGAGAGCCGGAATCTGAATTGCAGACGGAAGGGAGGACGGAGCCTTTGCGTCCTACGGCCTCTAAGGAGTGGGAGAGAGACGAGGACGAAGCCGAATCTCAGGAGCAACCTGCATGGGAATCTCAGGCAGTTTCTCAGGAACCAGTACCTGAAGAGCTTGCAGGGGGTCCCGCTTCAGCTTTAGCATCAGAGGTGCTAATCCCTCAAATTGAGAATGAGAAGAATGGTGCGAGTCCGTTCCGTCTGCAGCATGGCACTAACTCTGTACCCACAGAGGAGCAGCTTCAGGTTGAAAGCAATAACTCCAACGCCTCTGAAGTGCATGCCGACCCTCCTCTGACAGTCGAACCTCAACCTCAGCCTTCGCCAATAGTGCCCTCATCCCAACAATCTATTCCGATTTCGAATTCTCAACCCATTCCTACTCAGTCAACAGTTTACTACGACGCGTCTTCCCAACCTCCTTCTCAGGCACAACCAGTACGTGAGCTGAAGAGAAAGTCTTCAGTCAGTGATTTGAGAGCTGGTCTCGGGCTTGGGGTTGGGGCGAAAGCTTTGAAGGGAGAGGGTGGAAAAAGGGAGTCCGTCAAATACGCAGGTCTCTTGGACACCATTCTCGCTTTGAAGGGAAATGCGAGACCCTCTCAGTTGCCCTCTTCCAACAGCAGTCAGGCGAGCCAGATTCTCCACTTAGTCAAGAAACCGAAGGACGCGGAAAAGCCTGCGATTAGGGGAGTGGAAATGATAGAGAACGAGGCTGTGGAAGAGAAGAAGGTGGAGACTGAGATAAAATCTGAGACAGTAGGACAACAGTTTTTCGAGGAGAAGCAAGTCAACCTGGAGGACGATATTTCTCAGGCGGAAGCTATGGAGGAAGACTTGGATGCGGAAGGAGACGTCGATCTTGATATGGCGATCGAGGCAAAAGAAATAGTGAAATCGCCCCGGCTGGTGGAAAAGGAGGTGACAGAAGTTATGGAGATGCACACGAATGTCGCTGTGAATGTTCCTCCTCCAATGGCCCGTCCTGCTCCTCCTGGTCGCAGCTCCTCAGTTAAGGATCTAGTTAAGGCTTTCGAAGCGGAGAAGAGAGATGTCATCTTCAGCAACCCTTTCGGCAGTCGTCCCGGGTCTCCGATCATTCCTTCGTTCGATCGGTTCGGGTCAACACCTTCCAACAGTCGCCCTGCCTCGCCCTCGCGTGCCTTCACTGAGAAGCTCCTTTCAACGACCACCCCTCCTGGTTCTCCTCCCATCAAAGTGAACAGGACTGTTTCCATCGAAGAGGTGTTAGGCGTTGTCACTGAAGAGCCATCGCGAGAGGAGAGAGGAGACGACGTAGAAGGCGATAGCGGTGACCAGATTGCCGTTGGGCAAATGGAGGGCACAGGAGAGTTTGTAGATGCTGAGGAACCGCTCCGGATGGATGATACGCCCGAATTTCTCGATGTGGAGGAGCCATTGAACATAGATGTGGAAGACGCTATTCCATTGACCGAAGAAGAGATGAAGGATGTTCTTTCTCATGTTGATGAAGAGAGCGAATACCAAAGCGCTCGTAGCTCTAAGGCACCAACAATCTCTGGCGGATTCATACAGTCTGTGCGCGAACAACAAGTCACCGTCATTGACCAGATGGTGAACGAGGTATGTTCTTGCGAGTTAGTATACGGTTTGCTGAGGGCAGGTTGTAGAAGGAAGCAGTTATGACAGAGCTTCCATCGGCCTCTTCCTCAGCGTTTGGCATGATATCACAGGCGGCTTCCATGATCGCTAAGCCGTTCACTTCAGCCCCGGCTCAGAAGATGAGTAAAGGTCCTGAATTGAAGAGTCTGCAACTGGCTGCAGCCGCTGCCAAGAAAGCACGTCTATCTCTTTCCCGGATACCTTCCGACTGACGTTCATTATTTCTTCAGGAACAACTAGAGAGGGAGCGTAAAGCTGCTTTGAAGGAAGAACGAGAGAGGAAGCATGCTGAAGAGAAACAGAAGCTCGAAGAGAAGAGGGTTGAAACGGACAAGCGAAAGAAGGACGATCCAACACCTGCCAAAGCCATTCGCGTCCTGCCCAAGGTCAAAGTATGTTCTTGGTTTCATCAATTTTTATTGCTGATGAACTGCGTTAGGATGATATGACGGCTGAAGTGGAGGTCAAGGCCGCTGTCGTAAAAAAACAGAGCGCTGCTCGCGTCATTCGACCTGTAAGTTGTTTCGTTTCCAAAAGTTGACACGTCCGTTCCTCATCTCTGTCTCCTTTAGCCGCAAGCATCCACAGGAGCAAATGTGGGCACTTCGATTCCACGCGCAATTCATCAAGCTTCTCAAGATGCTGGACCTTCCGTTCTTTCACAGTCTATGAAAGCGCTTCCTTCACCGACCAAAATGTCAAAAGCTTCCGTCCAAGGCAAGATGTCTAGAACTGGTCTCAACGCTGGAACAGCTGCAACGTCAATGATTGGGCCATCTGGGTTACCAGTTCCTTCCATGAACAAAGCGGGACCCTCCAAGTTGATGGCTAGTGCCTCCAAGTCGTCTCAGAAACTGCAAGTTCCTCCAGCAACGTCAAAACAGACACCAAAGACTCCAAAAGGGCTATCTAAGCAGGAGGAGCGGCCTATCGAATTGCCCGAGCCCGACAGCGAGTACGTTGCATGTTTTGTGTCTGGATAATAACCTGGGCTTATCCTTACGACCGTAGATATTCGGACTCCGATTCTGAAGCCCATCACAAGAAGATGGCAGCACTGCCGGATTGGGCACAATCCCCAAATCTTCGTAAGGCTCTGTTGGCTCAAGGGGAGGGTGGCCCGAATCCAGACGTGCTCTTTGGTCCCATTGAGCCATTGAGAATGGAAGGTGCGCTTGTCCTTTGTTTTTAATTCTGTCCAGTTACTCAAAGCTTTCGAAGAATTGTTCCGCACACGAACGTCGCAGTTCAAGGTCAGATCGAGTTCTGCCAACTGGCACGCAGGAGATGGTTTGACGCAGAAAGAAGCGGAAGAGTATGCAAAGAAGATGGGATATAAGTCGTGATGAATTTACATTGCCATGGTCTTTCGCCTACCCTCCATCTACGTGTTTATGCCGAACAGCATGAATTAAGCCATAAGCCTATGTGACTATGTCGTATGCGTGCTGGTGAAATGTATATTTTGATTCAGAAAACTATCCATAATCCTAATTATACACCAGCACAAGAGTCCATTTCACAACTAGAACCAAAAAAGGTTAAAAAGAAAGAGGAGAAAACGGTAAGGACAGTGTTCAAGCTCTGTGCTCCATCTCATGCTTCTGCTCAACAGTCCTTGGTGCTCTCCCAAGGAAAGTTCGAGGGGAGAGAAAGATGCCGATGAGATAAGCAGCTACCTCAACACCCAAAAGAACATAGAAGACGATTTCAACACCTTTCGGAGCTGTCATGCCTTCTGAGCCCTCATTCTCCCATTCCTCCATTCCAGTTCGCACTTGAGAATAACCTAAGCCGGTCAGAACGATACCAACGAAGACATGCACCCAACGAAGGGGACTGCGATTCGAACCAGGCGGTGATTTGATGTGGTGCGCAACTAGACCGATGATGCCTTGCAACAGCGTAATGACGAAAATGGCATAACCAATTTTCTGCTCAGAGTCTTAGTTCTAATATCGAGTGGTGAGGCGATGCAAACTCACGTGATGTGTATGTTTCTTATCAGAACCAGTAGCTACTTCGGCTAACGCAAAAGCAATGATTACGAAAATGGCTGTAAGGATCTGAAGGGCTCGATGGATGGGCAGCCACTTATGAGACCTGAAGTATCGTCCAAACAGAATGGCTGCTGGAGAGATTATCATGAAAGCCACGCCTCCAAAAACAGCTGGGCCAGTTGTGAGTTCGAGGGAAATCTCTATAGGGAAAGAAGCGACGGACCATGAGATACTATCAGCTTGTTGTGGCGAGTCCAGCCAGCAGTGACGACTTGAGGTTCGTTACTGCCACCGCCATTGCCAGACCCTCCAGACCCTCCAGAACCGCCGGATCCACCAGATCCACCTCCACTTCCGTTTCCAGAGGATTCAGGGACATAGGCCTTGGACAAATCAGCTGATGCCGTTCCTTGATCGACGTGTTCAACGAGATCGCCGCTTGACCCAGGATTCTGTGATCCATACGTGTAGAGAAGATTCTGACCAGCCTCTCTCGCAATCGTAACGTGCTGGGAAGTTGTACCGTAGCTTGCGACATTTGCGAAAGAAAGGGGACGAATGAAAGAGACGGCGGTCCAAGAAGTCCCAGAGGTTGAATTAGTCGACAGCGAAGGGACCACGCTGTACAAGCCCACGGAAGAAGTTATTACAGATGGAAGGACGTGTTGGGCTGGTTGACGATGTGAAATCGTCCAGGTGTCGTCATCATTGGGCCAAATAGCATACAAATCTCCATTGCTCATTCCAGTTCCTGTCTCCACATCAGAAATGGGGTTTTCACGCGGAATCGTCTAAGACGCACCGATGCCATGACCCATCCATCCTACTCGATCCCTCGTCGCGTCCGTCTTATTCAGGGTGACTGAACACAATTCAGCTCAGTTCAGGATCTCAGTAATGATTAAAAGAAACTGCTCACTAAGAACGTGCGACGTGTTTGCTACAAAGGAAGCAGTGTACTGCCTAAATCGAACAGTTGCGCTGGTTAACGACGTGAGGTCGTTTCGTGAATTAGGGAAGACGGAGGCGACATCTGGACAATATCCATGGGTCGACGTTATACTCGAAAGGCAAAATACGAACCCGCATCGCTCAAGGCCGCATGCGCTGCGAATGGGAGAGCAAGCGCAAGAAATGTTGCACAGGTCTTCATTATGGCTAAAGACAGTGAAAGTAGAAGGGAAAAAGAGTAGTAGGGAGTAAGAGGAAAAGCAGAGCCACGACCTGCTCTTTTATGTGCGCGTACTGATCGGATTGAGCCCAGGGACAAGGGCCCGCCAGTTCGAGTCGAACACAAAACGAATAGAGTTCCAAAGGGATCCAAAAGATGCAGGGCGATCGACCGCGACGCTAATGGAAAAGAAGTGATTGGCGGAGTGGAGAGCAAGGATCATTCAGGAGACCTCCTCAAACCGACATCATCCCTGATAAAGCACATCGCCCGCATGGGTTTGGGATGTCTGCGCGAATGAATGTCCGAACGGTAAACATGCGCGTTCAATCTCCCTCCGCCTGGTGCAATATAATGAACAAATGTTAGTCCCGTCTTGACTGGTTTTGCATTGTTTCTAAGCATCGAACCACTTCGGAGGAAGCCGTCGGTAATGTATGTTCTTGGCTGGTCAATTATGACCTTTGCCGAATATCGCGAACCAATGTTCGCTGGTACATGACGAGCGCCACAAGGCCCAGGTCAGCAGAAAAGCTAGTACCGAAAACCAAGGCACGACACAGAGATGCTCGAATGCATCCGTCAGGGAACATTCCTCTAACGAATGCCTTGAATCAGACCACTTCAACTTCCCTCGGCTTTGGAACACAGTGTGCCTGTGATCCCGCACCTGACAAGCGTTTCAAGTTCGCGAAGCACAATGAGGAGCGTAAAAGCCGTTCTCCAGCCCCGATTGAATTGTTCATTATCAACATTGGCGAAATAGCAAGGCGTACTTAATTAGCATCGTCCGACTGCGCAACAGGGTTTGCGGTTGGCGTGCGCGGGCAAGTAATCCCCTGAGCCTAAGTTTGTCGTGATGACATATTATATCGAATTATCTCATTGAGAGGCGCGCGTGAAGTGTGAAGCCGAGACCATCACGTTGCCGTTTTAGCGAAGCAATAAGCAACGACAAGAGAATAAGGACCTCTCCGGCTAGCGGAAGAGCTTGGGGAGGTGGGAGGCATCCAATCACGCCAGTTAAAATCTCGGGTGGTTCAGTGGTTCAGCGGAACATAATGCGAAGATAGAAATGTCTTTCCTCCCTGAGCTGCAAATGCAGGCAGCTGAAGCGGGAAGAATGATTTGATGAACACATTTAGGTAACGTTTCATATTTTCGTCTGGCTCCACCGGCACAAGGAATGGTGAGAGGAGGCACACCTTTCATATGGGATACCACAATTAGCTCTCATGCCTTCTTTATCCTTCCTGTCACTTCTCTACCATCCCTTCAGCCTCTCAATTCACCTCAGAACTCAACTGCTCCTCACCCCACTCTGGTTTGCTTGAATCAAGATCATTCGCTGCGCGGGCTACGTGTCTGCCATCCCCTCCTCCCATGAGCAAACTCCAAGTCCTCCGGCGAATAACTGACATGAGAAACTAATGAGCGACCTGTCTAGCCCGCTTGGTATTTACTTCCACGAATTGGTAGAGCACGATGAAGATCACAGCGAAGAATCCGAGAGCATTCGCGATGTTGGTCAGAGTTCTGTCCGAAATCATTTTCAAGGCTGCAATACAGAATCAGTCACTCTGTCTTCTCTAGGTTCGATGGCGAGAGCTTACAATGGACCCAGATAGGGCTTCTAGGAAGGTGTATATTATCAGTTCGTCGTTTTCTGGTTTGCGCCGGAGTGCAAAAGAATGCGACATGGTCTCTAGAGTCACGTGAAATTTCCCTCAGAAATAGCCGCGCTTTTTCGTTTTCGGAGAACGCTAAGAGGAGCGCTCATGACATTGGTGGCAGACGTGATGAGTAAGACCAGACGTGATGAGTAAGACATCAATTGCAGTCAAAGATCTCACTAGTGTATCAAAGGTCCAACAACTCTGAAAGAACTAAAAAGAATCCATATGAACATACGCAGATGTAGTAAATTTTCATGCAGTCCCCCGTCCTCCACTTCTCACCCATTCATTCCTCACCATCGTCTGTCGTCATGAAGCTGTCGTTGCGATACTGAAAGTAACGAGCGGACTGATTAGAACGGCGCGAAACCGGTGAATTGTGGTTGGAGGCCGCCATTGGGCATTCCGAAACCTGTTGGTTGTGGGACAAAGCCTGTTGGTTGAGGTACGAAGCTATGCATACCAAAGTCAGCGATGCAGAAGACTCAAGGAAGAAAAATGTACCCTGGTCCTGTAATCATCTTCACTCCCCCAAAACCAGGTCCAATCACTGGTTGCTCTGTCGAACAAAATCAGACTGTACACTCAAGCCGAAAATATTGAACGCACCGCTTGCCTCCTCTTCCTTCTCAACCTGCTTTGTGGTCAGCTTTTTAACCTGCTCCTCAAGCGATGCCATCTGCATAGCGGTCAGTGCCTGACGCTCAGCACAAGAAGACTATCATACCTGAGTCTGCTGTTCCCTCATGACTTGCAACCGGTAAGGCATGATGTAATCCGTAAGAGCATGGCGCCACGAGAACTCTTCCACCACATCCCTCCGGAGAAGGTCGTAGCAGATGAAAAGCAAGGCAGCGAAACACTCCTTCGATCCGATGTCCACGAAATAGCTCAATAGGTCCTCCGCAACTTCGGTAGAGTTGGATTCGGCGGCGGTCTCCATTGCGTCCTTGAAGAGCTTGTCCTGCTTCGAGAGAGAAATTGACAGCTCCCATCGAGCGTTTTTCTAGACGGAACCAGCACGTCAGAATATTTCAAGTACCAAGGAAATGAGAGTGGACCTTGTAAAGGTGAGCAGCCAGCCTCCTGAACTCCAATAGCTCGTGTCTCTCTAACCGCGATGCAAGCTCGAGAGCCTCATAAGCGTCATAGGCATCAATACTATCGCGTAGCGTCTTATAATCCTCCTCTTCAATCAGAATCTCATGAAGTGCAGCGTTGACACTGGGAATGTTTTTCTGTGTCGATCCTCAGTTAGAGTGTGGTCCAGATCAAGAATGCGAAGAACACGTACGGATTGGACAGCGATAAGGTAAGGCTTGATGAGTGGCAAATTATCCGTCCGTCTGAACATGTTGACCGTCCTTGTATGATCTAGCCGGTTGATGAGGACGGTAAGAAGATCAGTGAGGAGCGTCGGTTGTTCTTGAAGGTAAAAGGTGAGGGATTTGTAACAAATCTCGATATTCGCGACCTTGACGATCACATCCTTGAACTGGTTGTGCTCCCAACCATCGGCGGAGTGCTCCATCATCGCAAGAGCCGCATTGTCGAACTCTGAGCATCAAAGACATCAGTTTTGTGACAATATGTGAAAGGACGAGCAAAACATACCATCGTACTTGATGTAGAGGAAGACGAGCTCAGGCCAGAGATGAGCCTTCTCGGCAGCTTTGAGGACTTTGGGGATGTTGATTCGAGACCAGAACAACTTAAGGTGCTCCATCATACGGTCCGATTTGTACTTGGCATAGAGCTGTTTGAAGTTGTGAGGAAAACTCAGAAGGAAGGAAGAGTCAAAGGACATACAACCGAGAGCTCGGTGAACATTCCCATGTGAGCCCTTTCCAAACCCAGACCTGCCTCCATCATAGAAATGAGCTCGTCGGAGTGTCCGCGTTTTTCGTAAAGCGAGATAAGAGCCTGTGTTCAAATATCAGAAAGTTGGATTTATGAAATGGAAAACAAACCGGTAGCTCCTCAGCGTGAACGATGAGGTTCAGACCACAAATTTGAGCAAGACGGAACTCTTTCTTGTCGATACAAGCAGCATTGACCTGTTTCCACACCTGGGTATTGCCAGCTTTCCTTGCCGCATCGACTGCAGCTTGATTTTCCCCGAGATAGATGAGAGTCGTTGCCAAACGAGCATAGTTCGAAATGCTAGAGAAAAGAATCTTAGCAGCCTCGTAGAGACCAGCCTCGAAAACCTGTTCTCCGGCAGCGAGCTGATCAACGACGTTCGTGTAATTCAAGAACTCCTCCATGTCGTGCAGGCGGTCGGTCTTGGCGAAAGCGACGGCGAGCTCAGTGTCAATCTTGGGTTCACGAAGAGTCTTGCGGGCCATTTGTAAGTAGCGAACCAAATCCTCCTCCTTTCCGGCATGAGAAGCTGTTTCAATGACTTCGAGGTAGTTGGAGGGATCGTTCGCCTTCACGTACGAATCTATGCGGAAACTCCATATGAGTATGTACAGGACGAAGAGAGGAGGGACACACCAATAGAGTCCTTAATCCTGACACCATCAAGCTGGGCTTTTGCCAACCTGCTCCAGACTTGGGGCTGGTTCGCCTTCTGAGCGTATTGAACGGCACGATCCAAGCTGACGATATACTCGACAAGGACATTGACGGCCTCGAGGTGCATGTTATGCTTCTTGTAAACGGTAAAGGCTTCTTCGTACAATCCGTGCTCAATGGAAATGGCAGCGATTTCGGGGACATCGTATCCGTCCAACTTCTCGACATAACCGACGACCTTCGCCTTATCCGCTTTGACAGCAGTGAGGACAAGGAGCTTCTTCAGGTTGGCATTATCACTGAAGGCGGAAGGTTCGAGGATAATCTTCTCGAGGAGTTCGATGAGTTCATGTGGCATATCTGCGGTAAGGAAGGCTTTGACAGTGACTGAGACGTCGTCAGGATTAGTAGATTCAGGGACGGCAGTTCCGACGACTTGATCAACAAGTGATCTCTTGTGGAGGTTGTCTGCAGCGAGAACTTGAGCCCAGAGCTCGGGTGATCGCCGCTTGACGAGGTAGCGAGCTTGGTGCTTGAACATAGAATTTTCGTTCGTAATCTTGACCAATTCTTCATCACAGAATCCTTTGGCGTAGGCGATGTAGGCAAGGTAAGGGTCGCGCTTCTCGCAGTATTTTCCGACAACGAGAGGGTCGTACAACTATAGCACACAGATGAGCAGTCAGTCAGACTATACTTTGATGATGATAAGACAGATTGGCAGACTTACGTTGTTCTCCTTCAAGAAACCTTCCGGGTTGTTGTTGCTGTCAATGTTGATCTTCGCCAATGCATTATAGAGACCAGAATCCTGAAGACCTTGCTGAATCTTGCTGTCAATCCAAGGGAGGATCAACTTGAGCCTGTTCCTCTTCTCCACTTCTTCCACGAGCTCATCAACGGGGATAGGCCCAACAACGCTAGCAAGGAGAGACTTGATGATAGTCTCGTCGCAATCAACATCGAGCAAGGCACCAATGACTTGAGGTGTTCTCGCGGAATTGACCCTTTGAACGTAAATTTCGATGGCGGAGGCGAGCCCGTTTTGGTAGAGGTAGAGAACAAGATCGTGCACAAATCCAAAACGGTCGCAGACGATGATGAGAGGCAGTTGGTCCGATAGTTTGGCTTCCTTCAGGAAGTTCTTGACTTTCTCAGGGTTGTAAAAGTTGCTCTCTCGACATATGCGCTCAACCTCCCTGATCATCCCTGTCCTTGTAGCCGCTTGGATGTACTTGAAGTGAACCTCCGGGTCCTGGGAGAGATTGACAATGCCGCCAAGGAAGTAGTAAAGACCTAACATTCTCGTCGGTTAGGTTATCCAAAGGGATGTGAGCAAGTATGAGAACACACCTTCGAAACTCTTGAACGATTCAAACATCTCAATCAGCCTAACGGGTCCAACCAAGTCTGAATACTTCCTTGCGATGTTTACTACGACCTGAAGGTTTTGCGCCATATTCTTCTTGAGCATCTCATTCATGCACTCCAAGGTTTGATCAACTGTCAACTTCCCAAAATACTCAACCAGCCACTGTTCCGCCCATTCCGATCAGCCAACAGTCAGCCCAAACAAGCTAAGAACTCACGTCCGCATTGAGCAAGTTGGAGTGAACCACGACCCTCTTGATGTCATTAAGGTCTTCATAATGCTCCAACGCCCTCTGAAGCAATCCGGCCTTCTCACAGAGGTTAGCAATCCTCGGTCGATCGTAATGGCTAAACATGTTGTTGCCGAGAATGGCATCAGCGACCTGAGGGGCAGAAAGGAGGTTCATTTCGAGAAGACGAGTCTGGAGGTGGGCTTGATCGGGACGGTTCTCCTTGAGCGCGTCGAGGAGGAAAGAAGTCGCTTGTTGAATCATGTTTTGGGACATGAAGACATCGACGACCTATTCAAAAACCGGCGTTCCATCATCAGCATGTAACCTTTTTTATCTGGATGAGAATGAGCGTACCTTTTCGACCTGAATAAGAGGTCCTGATTCATTGTTCACCAACTGCCCAGCGAACTCCGCCCCTTGTTCAGGGTTCAACCGGGTGATGTGTTGCAGGAGAGCAGGGTAATCAGGCGTGTATCCTACTCTTTGGGCATACACAACGATCTTGTTGAACTGTCCAGTCTCAGCAAACGACGCTACGACCTATCCATCACATCTTGATTTCAGCACCACATTCTTGCCAAAGTGAGAAAATAGATGGTCATAGTACGAACCTTGTGAGGAACATTCGCCCTCAAATAAACGGACAAAGCGAGCGTCGTATCGTGTTGCCTAACGATATCTCCCAGCTCCTCAGAACAGTCGAGTTTATCCTCCTTAAGCCACTTCTCCAACAACTGCTTCCGATTCTGTTGCAACACCGGCCTCGCGAGTTCCAAACTCTCAAAGGTATTGAGCTTTCCTTTTTCAAGTAAGATTCCAAAATACTGAAGGATCGGCGAGAGTTGGCCAGCTTGAACAGGGACAATCTTGAATTGCTCGATCGTCTGAGCGGTACGTAGGATTCCACGAGGAGAGTTCGCGGCTACCTTTGCGGCTTCGGAGAACTGGGAGGTTTGGAAGAGTTGATTAAACCTCGCGACGTACAAATCGTCCGCCCCGGGAAGATTTCCACGGGAAGCGAGTTTGAATGCCAGTTCGGGGTTTGCGAGTTCACGTTGGATGTATGGAATGAAAGCATCTTCATCGACGGAGACGCTGAGGACCTACAGCATTGCGTCCCAAATGTCCTCAGCCACCTCCTCACCAAACAAAACAAAAGAAGGGAAAACTGACCTGTCCTTTTCGATTGACGCCAATAATTCCGCTTGTAGCCTCGTGTTCCGCCGTCACAAAGATGGTTTCCCCAGAAATGCGGTTCATATAGATACAAGTACCAGTCTCGAGGTCGTACAAGTGGATAAATCCGTATTTTGTAACAAGGTAGATGATACCAAATCGCTTCGAAATCTGCATAGCGACGGGGAAGTCGTTGGACGCCTCAGGGGGGAAGAAGACATCGACTGCTTTCTTTGCGAAAACGGGGTTGGAAGCAGCATGGTCGATTTCAACAATGTGTAGCTACCCACGCCAATACCATCAGCAATGGAACTCGGGAAGACGAGGGAATGGAGGAGAGAAAGAGAAAGAAAGTACCTTTGAGCCAGTAGCATTCCGAACGGAAAAAGCAAACAGTTTCGAATCACTCGGTGCACCCTCGAGTCTCAACTCAGCAAAGCTGGCAGCATGACCCTCGATAGCCTGTGACACCTTCCTCTCGGTGCTATAAAGCTGCATCGAACCCTTGATCCGAAAGCCTGCTGGATTCGGATTGCTGGAAATCCCGACGACGACGAGCCACTTTCCATCGGCAGAGGAGCGGTAGTTGATAATCTGGTGACCAGCGAGCGAGGCATCACGGTCGAACACCTTCACTGGCGTCTCCGTTACGCCTGTTGAGCCAAGGCAGGTCCAGTGATATACGGATGATTCCGTAACAATTCCGAGCGTAGTGTGGGAAAGCCATTTCCAGAAGGAGACGTCTTCGTGCATCATGTGAGACTTCACTTTCTGCTTAAGCTCGATGTTGAAGATTTGAAGTTGGCGCTGGGCTTCATTTTGGGGATCCAACAAAGCAGTCAATCGATTCGGAACGTAGGTTGAGAGAACCAAGCGAGAAAATGAGGGCAAAGCAGAAACAAACAGTCAGCACCGCACTATCATGCATGTAGCCCACACTCCCCCATTTCCTCCCAAAAGAAGCAGAAAACGAACCTCGTAGAGCAATGATCTTCTCCACCGGATGCATGATTGCGCTCTCGGCATTTATGGGTCTCCTCATGACATTGTTCGCGTCGGCCAAATCGACGATAACCACTTGGTTACTCGGCTGTTCTTCCCTGACACAAATGAAGCGGTCCGACTCCATCGTCAGGCTTGCGAAACCAATAGAAGCGGGCTGAACGCCTAGCGCTGAGAGCTGTCACCCATTCGACAATTAGGTGTCTGGACTTGGCTGCAAGACGTGGAAGGCATACCTGCAAGTGCTCGCAAAAAGAAATGGGACGACCTGAGTCCGCCATGATGAGAAATTATGGGATATACTTTTGCGGGGGGAGTAATGGGGGAAGGGGTGAGAAGGGATGGTGGTCAAAGTGTTGCGTGGAAGAATTTCTCGGAGGTGACCCTGCATTCATCAACCATCCTCATCAATGCAGCACCACAAAAGAAGGACATGATGAAGCAGAATGAAGCAACACCAGTCGGTGCGAACATGAGTCTTTCCTAGGATGACTTTAAAATATCGGCAAGAGAGACGCTTCATGAGAGAAGCAGATCTTGACTTATCTGAATCTGAGGAGTCAGTGCGAGTTTGACGT
The DNA here is from genome assembly GCA_021432655.1 of Atractiella rhizophila. Lineage (NCBI taxonomy): Eukaryota > Fungi > Basidiomycota > Atractiellomycetes > Atractiellales > Hoehnelomycetaceae > Atractiella > Atractiella rhizophila. Next base: position 18,390 of record MU271475.1, read on the forward strand.
TCTGAGATCTACACTGGATACTTCAAGTTCTGGCTAGAAGAAACCAAGTCTATCAGCCTTAACAGAAAATTAGGTATTGTTATGCTCTAAAGTATGATGAGTCTTTGACCAAATGTTTCTCTTTCTCGTCAATCTTCAGCCTATTGCAATCTATCTCTTATTTACGCGTCATTCAGCGTCTCTTGCAACCCCCACCATTGCCGAACCGATGTGAGGACTTCACTTACTTCTCAGGTGCTAGTTTGGCTCTCGTTGCAAATAATATTGCAAGAGAGCGCGTTATTTTATGCCGAAAAACCGACATTGCCGTCATGTTAAAAGTTTGGCGTGGTTGTTCTTCGTATGCACGGGCAAATGGGCAACATCACCCTTGACCACTTCTAGGGAGGTCCTTGTCGGTAATCCCTTCCCGTGGCCCTCGCTCCGTGCTTTAGTTATTGCCCCTTCGCAGCGGGCAACCACTAGACCGCCAATCCGGTACACTTGTTGTGAAGGGATACGTCAAACCAACGCCATTTCGCTCTTAGATTTTATAGCATACGCCATGCTGACACATTCGATGAAGGCATGAATCAGTAACTGGAGAGGCATATCGGGCATGTCTTGCTTCAATCGACGATATCAGGGTTTCGACACTAATGTCGCCCAAATATTTAAGACACACCCAAGATTCTCGACCTTCATCCTGATGCAGATGTTCAGAGACGACGACCTTTCACAGAGCGGAAAGAGCAACTGGCTAAAGCTTTATGCAGCACTAACCAATGCTTTAACTCCTCTCGATGCCACTATTCCTTCAAGTTCTTGATATCGTGGGTTCGCTCAACAGGATGTTTTGCCAGTCCCAATCATGTGCCGCCCATCCTTTTAGATACAACGTTGATAAAAATAAATGTTATTGCCATCACAAAAAGGCACAATGGGTAGGTGTAACGAAGCTGATAAATTACCGATCTTCTACCTTAAGATGAAGTCTGCCGTCCCTGTGAAGGGCGTATGACTTTCTTTAGCCGCTGGAGGCCATTTCGATTTGTTATGGGATTGGAGACACCCATCGAACCATCGTGGGAAGGCTTGCTGCCCTCTGTTCCCATCGAATTCGTACACGACGATGATGGTAATTAGACACAAGCGATCCAGAGGGGTTGAGGCATGGCAGCAGTGAGGGCATGTATCTCCAGAACCATCTGAGTCCAAGCATCTGGATATGGGACCATTACGAAACCACCGACATACAAACTCGGAAGAAGAATGAGCCATCAGCCTTACCCGTCTCCGCATGCCGACAGATCGAGCAGACTAGAACCTCATGAGTTGTGTTAAAGTCATGATCAGACAGATGACTAACACGGCTACTCATTTCTATATTCCCACGTGGAAATCGCGTAGAGTCCGTCTGGGACTTTGATGTTGTGATGACATAAGACCCTGCATTATATGTTTGGACCAACATTCTGAACGAATCATTCAGGGAGGATTGACTAAAAGCGTGGGAAACTCACCTCCAACAACTCGAGTTTCTCTTTTATTATTAGGTCGGTGTTGAGTAGAGACAGCCTCAAAGACAAAGCAGGTTGCAACTTTCTCCCAACCGATTCTATTCAAGACATTGTGAAGCATCAAGTTTCAAAGACGAGCGAAAGATCAAGGAAAGTGGATGTGTGGCTGAGCTGTTAACATTTTTATTGCAAAGGGTCATGAAGTGGGAAGCTGAGAACTGAGACCAAGCTTCGTAAAATATGAAGACGTGAAAGAAAGACTGTTTGAGAGAAGAACAACATGCGCAGCACTGGGATACACTCATAGATTGCTTCGACCGAGTCTACCCCATTGCATGATGATAGCATTCATGTTCACAGCGCGATGTCTCTTCCTCCTGTACACTCGGAATGCAAAGATTTGTGACAAGCAACCCCAACCCGAGCTCAGCTCATCGCTCATCTTTCTTTGGGACCGGAGATTTGTGATGCGGACGCGAGAAGGACAAGGTCGATATTAAGAACCGGAGCTTGCAGGTACGCATCCAACTACCCTGTCGATTTTTCGCAAACTGGGTTGACGCGTTACTGCACTTTTCCAGGAAGCCGGAACTGCCTGGAGGGTGATACGATCAAAGGCCATCATTTTTGAAACTGCTTATTGATGGATGCTTACCACCCTATCAAGCGAATCATGCGTCTCTTGAAACAGCTGTCCAAAACATCCAAGAAACAAGTTCAGCAGGATCAACCCATTCTCGACATGCCATTTACTGGGTCGAAATCCTCGCCATTGTCACAAGCGCGTTCTCAGACATCTGCATTCGTATCACTTCCATTCGAAATATTGCTGATGATATTTGATTTATTTATCCCTCCTCCTTCAATGCGGAGGGTCGTGAAGTATACCCGACTGTCGAGATCAGAGGTCTTGGCATATTCCTCGCTTTTGTCGCTCTCCCTTACCTGCAAAGCAATTTTGCCTGCCGCACGTGTGACTCTGTACACCTATCCATGTTTCATGCGCACGGGTCAGGAGGGTCAGTTTCTGGAGAGTTTGCGATCCAACGACGACTTGCGGCAACTAGTCAAAAGAATGGATTTTTGGGATCTCAAACCCGGATGGAAGGAGCTGCGACGAGTTCATTGTGCGTTATTGGTTTTATGCGACCTTGAATTTGTTACTTTAGATCGTGAGTCTCCCCTTTTCCTTTTCCCAACAAGTGTCATATATTGACGAACTCTGCAGGTCCTCATCCAGTGGATGGCGCTGAAACCGCTTGGTCAATGTTGGTATCACGGTCACATCAACTTCGCAGCCTTAAAGTCACCTTTGGGACTATGCCCTTCACCCAAGTTGCCGGAGACTTAGTGCGATTCGCGAATCTGGAACTTCTCGACTTGGAGGCTGATACTCCATCCTTCATTGACCAGGATGTGACCCTTCCCAAAGAACAGCCTAGTTTCAAACTGGCCGAACTTCGGCTCAAACAATGCGACAGCTTTCAGAGGGTGATCTCGTGGATGTTAACAAAAACTTCTCGAGAGGCTTCTCTGCGCAAATTGGATCTACATATTGATAAGGGACGATGTCCTGACTGGCTTTGGGCATTTCATTCGCTTCCTGTCCTCCGCGACCTATCACAGTTCTCGTTAACTCTCTCTTTGAATGTGATTCCTACGAGAGATAACCCTCCCCTATCATTACGATTTCTCGATGACGAAGACCTCCTCCACCTCCCGGAGCTCCTTTCCATGCTTCCTCCACATCTGTCTCACCTCACATTAGCTGCTCCTGGCGGCTCTGCATTCTTCGTCCCTAATATTTTGAGGGAGATCTTGGAGAAATCGGGTGTGCAAGCGAAAATCCTTGAACTCAAGTGCACTTCTTTCCCATCCCTTTGGGAGAACGAAGCACGGAAAGACTTCCTGAATCTCATGAGGGAGGCTCAGACAGAGGTAGGAGAGAGGACTGGTGGGTCAGTGAAGTGGTGGGTTGGTGACGAACAGATTGATCTGCGTTTTGATGTATCACTACCAATATAGACGCAGACTGATATTTAGGAATCACTTCCAAGTTGCGAACTCCCAAGCTAACACTGATAAATATCAACGATAAAATGGTCCTACCTCAAATCCAGTGGCACGACTGCTGAAGCTATTGCAACCCTCATCATGGCAGGCTATGCATGCGGTCTATTGTCAACATCTCGTTTCGAAAGTGGCATACTCATCCCATTCAATGCACTGTCTAGTAGGGCGGACAGACAACATCATTATGCACCATTACGCACATGGTCATGCTGGGCATGTAGGCATGTTCTTTCCTGGCTTTCGTTGTCAGGTAAAGAAAGAGAATCCCTGTAAGCTAAGCGCTATTCCGAGAAGAACTTAACCCGTACTATCAGTGAGATTGCTTCAGGTGCACCATTGAGACGATCCATGAAATTACATGCGGCCCTTACAACTTTGTACACGCGGGGGATGCTCATTCGAACTACGTTTGTAGGAACTAAACGAAGACAGAATGAGGAGATACAATAAGGGATAAACGACAAAACGAGGTTGATGTGGAAAAGACAAGAAACCTTGAAGAGTGTCGAAACAATCTTCACTAATATTTGGTATATACAACCAAAGAACGAGATCAAGAAGGCTAGAAGCTGAAAGAATTTCAATTGACCAATCAACAAAACTGGAATAAAAAGAAAATAGATATGGAAATACCTCACATGAAACTGTTGACTCGTACATACATCTCGTTTTTGCTTGTTGCTGAACTGAAGAACACACTTGCATGAGAAGTGTGAAACTGGAGGTGGGAAAAGCTGGTTTAAATTACTTAAGAACGAAGGTAAGGAAGAATGAAACAACTTATTCGAGAGAACAAGAGACCACTTTCATCCGATCAAATTACCAAGGAGGACCAATAGCTGCTTGGAGTTTCCGAATATGCGATTTTGATGGCTTGTGTCAACAACAGGTGAGAAGATTGCAGTTCGTTCTTGCGGCTGAAGGAAAACAATCATGAGTGGCTATGGATGCCATGAACGACGTTGGTTGCAGGCCAACAATCTTGACGAGGGACCAAGGCAGCTCCACCGGTGTACAACGAAGAGGAAACAGCAGGCGTTCCGAACGACGTCAAAGGGGGTATGACGGGAACGTAATTCTGTATGAAGAGAGAGGGAGCTTCTTCTTGCCGATCGAAGAGATTGGCTGTCAGCATAGGAGCAATCTGCCCAGACGTTCCATCCACTCCTCCAACACCAACTCCATCTCCGGTTGCAACTCCAGCTGGAATTGTAGTCACCGAAGTTACAGGCGCTGGAAGCACCATACAATCTTGATGCATGAACTTCGCCGCAAAATCCCTCCCGAGCGCTTCCCACTCAGTCGTCGTAATCTGGGGAACTGAATTGCTCCTCTGCTTCATTTCGACGGGTCCAGGTGTCCACTCTCCCACGAAGCTAGAGAATGATGGATCGGATTGGGAACGAGGTAGGAGATCGTTAGAACAGAAAAATTTGTCCGCACGTCCGTCATGAGATGGTGATGTGTCTGATTCGCTGAGGGAGGTAGGAAGACGGTCCTGATATGGTACCGGAGCCATATGGCTTTCGTCGTCGACTTCGTGAGTCCCTTCGGACGATCGGTGTTGGTATAGAGGTTGTTCTGGTTGGACTTCCACAAGGGAGGCGTTCACGGCCTCTTTGGCAAGAACTGCCATGCCTGGCGCGAAGCAGCCAAGATCGTACAAACAAACGTCAGAGCTAGGCGGAGATGAAGCGGGAGCGAAGCCGGGCAGTGGAAGTTCGGGGCGGAGGAAGACACTAGAACCTGGTTTGATGGGAGGGTAGTAGACCTGCGGATTGGCGATGGGGACGACGGCAGAAGCAGCGTTATTAGGCTTAGGCGGAATGCGAGACTTTCTCCTCTTGATTGGAAACTTTGACACTATCTTCGGCGCTTTGTGATCTTCGAAATATCGACGCGTGATTTGTCCAGCTTGCAGCTGTCTCTTCAGTTTTCTATTGTGTTGGATCACCTCGTGGTCTTTTCTAACGTCGTACAGATGGAATAATGACATGGACGATTTTCGTTAGTGACATCTTCGAGACAAGAAAGAGATTGACGAACGAAGGAACCTTCTCGTAGACGCAGTCCCAATTTTGACCAGAACAAGACGCGCACGGCTGTCCTCCATCGCATCTGCGTTTTCTGTTCCCGTATCTCTATCAGCTGCGACATAACAAGTTAAGAGAACAAAAGTAAAGAAATGTAGGTACAAAGGAGTACGTATGGCGCGGTAAAGGTTTTGAGAGAAGAAGAAGTGGTAGAGGATACAAAAGTAAAGGAAAACAGAGATGGGCAGCCCGAAATGAAGAGAGGGACAAACCGTTCGCGACAAAAGGTGCAAGCCATTGCAGCCCTCCTTGGAGGACCTTTCCCTTTCTTTTGGCCTCTCTTTTCGGCCCTTCCTCCTTTCTTCGACCCTGTTACCACATCTTCCACCTCCTCCAGTGATATATCGTCTACTTCGATCGGAGAAGATGAAGCATGGATCTCGACGCCGTCATTCCTGTCTGGATTGACGACACTCGGACCGACCGCGTGATAATAAAAACGTTGGGTGAAAGCGTCTGCAGCTTGCAGAAGATAGACGTTTGCAAAGGAATGACTGTTCATCTTGACTAGCTGGAGTATTACTTCGGTGGATTGTGTGCAGGAAGAGAAGGTGGTCGTTTGAACCAGGTTGAATAACAAGGAAAAAGGGTTGCGCCTGGTCTTTATGACGGAACATGACCTGGGAAGAGGAATAAGTAAGGTTGCGCTAAAGAACATGGATGTGAGTGAGACAGACGCGTCAAGATTTGGACCCGATCAACAGCTGGGAAAGGGGGGATACTCAGCTCTCCCATCTTCGTAATCTCTATAGCCATGACACAATCGGTGAAGCCGTGTGAGTCCCTTGCGCGACTCTGAGGGATTGGAGGGACATGAATGTAAAAACTTGAAATCAGTTATGTTGTGCACGCGACCTGACACGTGACAAGATCTGCACGACACGCGCTGACGCGCGCCTTTGTGCCAGGATGAAGCTGAAGCTATAACGCGTCCAACTGCGAGCCGGGCAGACGCCAGGATCGACTGAGAGGATGTCAGACCTTGTCGCAGTTGGTGGCGAGTCAAGTTTAAAGTCGGTGCTGGGTACGTCTCGGCCATTTCCTACCACTTTTGAGCCGCGTTTCCCCCAGTAACTTTGTTTGTTGCAAGAAGTAGAAAGGAAAAGCCCGGAATTCACCAAGAAGCATTATCAAAGGATGACCCTGCAGTTAGTGGCTCCCAGGCTTCTTCGTCAAGCATAAGAAGAGAAAGAGCTCCTAGGATCTGGAGGGGAACAAGCTGAACCGTCACAGATTGTGCGGAAGACAACTTTGAAAGGCGGAGGAGCATTCTGACGAGACGCGGCGGAAACGGGTGCGTTTTGCTTTGTTCTCCTTGACGAATAGCTATTGGGGAACTGTGTTCACGGGGATTGGCTTCGGCTGTAGTTGGAGAAAAAGATGAAGAAGCGGGCGACCAAGTCGCACAAAGACAGAGTGGCCGAGTTTAATGAGAAGTTAGGTAATTTGAGCGAACATTGTGATATTCCTAGGGTTAGTTCCCCTCCTTCTCCCCCTGCTTCCTTGTGAATGAATGCTAAACCTGGATTTAGAATAGGTTAGACCTGGCTAGTCCATTCTCAGGCAGCAGGCAGCAGGTTTCTTTCATGAGAATGCAAAATACTATTCCAAAAGACCCAAGCTAATCGAAACAAGTAGGCATTCTTGAATGAACTGACGGTGATGCTAATGGTCAGTATGGAAAAGTGTTGCAGACCAAAAATATTGAAACCAACTAAACTGAGAGAGAAACGATGAGAGGCGAATATTGGTAGACCGTTTGCTGATTTATGTTGTATTATCAAGAAATCTGGGCAATTAAGAGAGAGAATGAGAGAAAGTCGAATCTTATCAGTCAAGTTATCGATACAAATACATGATCAATGATTTGTTTGGCCTTTTCCTTCTGTTATTTGTTATGTAGTTGGGGACATGAGACTTCTAAATGGGAAGTTGAATGCTTTAACTGTACAATCAAAACTCATTAAGAAACCGAATGAAAATGACAAGTCACACAGCACAAGAAATGCAATGAGATCTAAATCGGATTTCGGCTTTCTTCATTCAGGATCCGGCGAGGGAGAAGGAGATCTAGCATTCTTGTTCTTGTGTCGCTTCTTCCCCTTCGTGGATTGAGGCTGCGCCGTATTCCAAGCTGGGACGCCAATTGAAATGGTAGTCGACGACGTGTTCATTTCATATAAGTTGGGGGGAAGTCCTGGGTTCGTCTTCGGCGTATTTGGCTCCTCATCTTGCGTCTTTTCCTCCTTCATGTTAGGTCTGCGATGTGCGATCGACGGTAACTTGTTCTGTTGAGCCAGAGTCGTCAGCGTCTGTTCCTCCAGCTTGAAATCGTCGTAATCGTCCAACTCCAAATCTTGGGTCGGATCAGTGTTCCATGCCGTAAGATCTTCCAATGACTCGTCGCTCAGCATCGTAGCCAAAGTCGAGGGACTATTGCCGTACACGACCTTGGGAGACGCTTTCGTACCAGACCCCAATGGTCTCGCCTGCACCTCGTCCTCCAAACTCTCGGCAAAGACGGCTTCATCCTCATCGAACGAGACTGACGTCGGCACCCAACCGGCCGATGTCTGCCTATATCCCTTTCTGAATCGCCCAATCTCTCTTCGCACCGTTTTCAGTCCATCATTCATGCTCCCGGGAGAGACAATCTGCAGCGAATCCTTCCAGCTGCCTGATTTTCCTGGGTATCCGTTCGGGAATGTTGGAGTGAGAGAAGATGGAGAGCTCGACATCTTCATTTGATCAGCATCGAGGACCGTGTGCATCGCAGACCTTATCGGCTCCCCAAACTCCGGCGTTGACCCTGAAGAAGACAATCGTACTTCTTTCCTGACTTCTGCTTTGACAAGCTCATCCTCCTCATTCCCAGTTGGAATACTGAGCGGCATCTGAAGGGTGAAACGATCAGGAAGACGGTAGAAGTCGAATTGGTAAGAGAGGTATACGGTCCTTGGCAGAATGTGATTTGATCGACTGAACGTCTGCAATTCTGCTTGGGCGATCCATCGCCTCTGATCGAGCTTTCTTCCATACTCCACACCTCTCTCCCAATCCAATTGACCGTCCACTTCCTCTTCCGGCTCAATGGCAAGCGACCACACCGCTCTTCTTTCTCTCGCAACGACAAGCTGTTCCTCTCCCTCTGCTCCGCTCACGCTAGCTCTGTCTCGGCTCATAAGCTTCGATAATCCCGACACCGCGCTCTCAGCGAGTTTCGCGCCTTTATCCACAACTCCGACTTGTGGATTGAGATATTGTCGAGCAACGAGGTAGAGGCGATGAAGGTGCAATTGTGAAGTAGAGGGTGAAAAGAGGAGAACCTCCTGGAAGGCTGGCGTGAGAGAGGG
>MU271475.1:29820-57541 GCA_021432655.1 Atractiella rhizophila
CATTCTTGTGCCTCAGAGTCGATCCCTGCTGATTATCGTGCGGATTTCGGAGAGGAAGAATTGAAGAGAGTAATCGAAATCACTACTGTTGGTTTGTTAGAGGTGCAGGACGAGATCAAACTGGTCCGGCAGAAGTTGGGGGAAGAGGAGGATGGGAAGACAATGGACGAGCTCATCGGTAGAATCGAGGAGTTGGAACAGAATAAACTCAGTGAGGTGAGCAAGTTTTGTCTCCCTTCAATCAAAAATATGAACACGAAATGCAGATTGTGCAGCGGGATCAGATGAGAAAGATAGTCTCATTATTACAAGATGGCGAGTCGACGGAAGAGGGGAACCCTTCGCAAGCAGTCCGAGAGAGCAACGAGCGGTAATATTTTGGCTCCGTGTGTGTCTCAGCTGACGAATGGACAGAATACATGGGCTGGTGGAGAAGATCAATGAGCTCCTTGAAGAGATTCGGGAAGAGGTTGCAGAACTGAGCATCAAATCCTAGTTGAATATTCGAATGAACGATATGGCATCCTTTTATCGTTCCTTGTATGGTATTCGAGCCAGTTTTTCGATTTTGAAAAGGAAAATCCAAAAATGAAATAAGTCACGTCCCCTGCTGAGTTTAGATTTGGTAATGCTTATTGAAGTGTCTTTCATCAGGGGCCGAAGAAGATAGATGCTGGTGTGAATGTGAATATGTGGAGGGAGTCTCCGATTACCCCTGCAACTATACCACAGGAATGTCTACTCACCGAATCCGGAGGGGACAACTCGCTGCCCGAACGCGGTTATGGTGGTTGCCATAAAATGCGGTTGGAGGAGGCAGAGGAGCAGTAAAGCAAAAAACCTTCAATATGGCGGCAATGTTCAAAAGCTTTGCATCTGTTCTTAGGCTTATGAAGGCGAAGTGGACGGACCTTCCCCCGTCGCACGCGAATTTGACTGGAAGAATAGCTATTGTTATTGGAGCGAATATCGGCATTGGCTACGAAACCGCGTTAGGATTCTTAAAAAGTGAATTTCTTGTCTGATTCTGATAACGATTGTGGCTGAAGCGATTGAATAGTGAATCCTCAACGCCTCATCCTCGCCGTGAGGAGCGTAGAGAAGGGCAACGAAGCTGCGTCAAAAATGAGAGAACTTGTTCCAGATTCCAGGACTCAAATTGACGTCTGGGAGCTCGATCTTGCCCGCTTCGACAGTGTCAAATCGTTTATTGGCAAAGTCAATGCAGAATTACCTAGGCTTGATATCCTGGGTGAGTTTTTCTCTCGCCTCAAAGCAAAATCTGAGGTGCCTTTAGTGGAGAATGCTGCTGTCGCTTTTTTTGATAGAAGGCTCACAGCTGATGGTCATGAAATCATGTCCCAAGTCAACGTCTTGTGGGCATCTTTGTCATGCCGAGCTGAAGACATTCCTCACAGAGTCGCGCAGGTCGATGGCGGCAATTGCTCTCAGCCTTTTACCCAAGTTAAACATGACATCAAAACTACCCACGCCTTCTAATGGCCAGGCTTTCAAGCCGCGTTTAGTAGGAGTAGTAGGAGGTGAGATTTTTCATTCTCTAAAATAAATCATTGATCCCATGAATGAAGCTTTTCCTGATGCGTTCGGAGAACGCGAACAACCAAGCATTTTGCAAGCGCTTGACGACGACAAGGTATTTCAAAAGTATGGCATTGGAGGTGCCAGATATCCAACAACGAAGCTACTAGACTTGTTCTTGGTGAGAGAAGTCGCAAAGCTTCCGCAAGCACAGAATATACTAGTATCTGCAGCTCAACCAGGTTCGTACCCAACTTCCATCAGCACTAACAATGACCATCTGGGGAAAGGATTCACGTATTCTGGCTTGAGGAGATCTGCACCTGCAGCCGCAACAATTCCTCTTTGGTCATACTCCAGATTTTTCTCCAGAGCAAGTGCTGACCTGCACTCGTAGGATTTTTGAGACTCTTGCTGCTCGAACGACTGAGCAAGGTGCAAGGAACATCCTCTGGGCAGCAATCAATGACCAGTATAAGAGCGGAGATTACATTTCTGAGTGTGCTGTGGCTCCCAAGTAAGCAGCTCCTATGGTTTCAGAGTATATATCTGATTCGAAGTCAACAGCCCTCCAGTAGCCACTTCTGTGGACGGTCAACAGGACCAAGCGAGATTTTGGAATGAGCTATTACCCTATTTACGAGAGGAGGGATTCCGGTTTTGACTTCCATTTCCTAGCGACTTTTCACCCCTGCTACACTAGCGAAAGGTGAACTTCGAAAGAATCTCGGTCATGGGTTATAAGAAGTGATATATGATACGCAATTCATGGTACTTCCAAATCTGCATTTATCTCTGAGTTGAACGTTATATTCCTCAATTGAGACTTTCAGACAACAACGGCACGACAAAACAAGCTCATAACAAAAGTGGTTCCTCCTTCACAGCCTTGACAAGTGGCAAATAAAATGGACGGACTGTTTCTGCTTGCGTCGCAGCACCACAGTTGAGCTAATGACTAGAAACTTCTGATGCTCCCGGAAATCTTTGAATAGATCCTTCACACCACTACGTGAACCTGGTGTGTAGAGAATTTTTATGTTGCCTCAGTTTTCGGTGCTTTATCGTTGTCAGGGGGAACAAAACTGAACGTGCTGCGATCGATTTAAAATTTGAAAACGAAACTTTCGTCTACTGTGTTCCTTGTTTTTGCGCAGCAAACTAACATGCTTGTGCAGCTTCAGCTTGGTTGACATCTTTGTTGAAAGTACAAGAGCACCCAATCCTCGTGGTTCTGACAAACATTATTTAGCCGGTGTTGGGTGGGTTGGATGATCTGACTTCCGCTCCGATGCCTTGAATGCCTTAGGCTTGAAGCTAGCCAAATCCAATTTCTGCACCTTCTACATTCGACTGGGCAAGTGACTGAGCGTTATCATAATTTTATGGAGGAAACCCGTTTCAGAGAAGCTATAGGCTAGAATGAACTGGATAGTCTCAAGTTCTATGGTTCGGTTTCAATGTTCACTTGGACGATGAAAGCAGGCGTTTCTTCAATTATTTAACCCATTGCAAATATCTCCAAACTGGAAGCCTTCAGACCGAAGAATAGTGACCAGCTCCTCAAAAACTTTCTTCTGGGCTTTGGCACCGTCCACAGAAGTAACAAACGTTGACGGCCGCTGTACTTTGCACATGTTGATGTAGCTGCCTGTCTCGAAATCCTCGACGGATCCCCATACGACATTTCTGGCCCCCATCTCTGTCGATCGCGCCGCAAGAGCTTTCATCCCACTGCATCTCCTTCAGTCAGAACTAGTTTCTACAAGCTGACGAAAAAGTTGCACTCGAATATGACTTTCATTAAGAAGAGTGTGTTAGACCTTCCCCTATTATCAGCAGAGCACAATTTGTCGAAGAGGCATGGCAACCTGGATTCGGACTCGAAACAATAATCCCATTGGCTTGCGGAAGCTTCGCCAATTCTCTAGTGAAAAGGACATCCAGTAGCTTTGACGTCCAATATCTTTGATGTGCAACAAATGTTTCTTCATTGATTGCTCTGAGAATATTGGGCTTGTTTCTTTGTTCAAATTTCGGTAATTCATGGGCTATCACAATGAGTGTGTCAACATGCAATCATTAGAGAGGACGATGAATGCTTACTATCACTAGAAACAATGGCCAGGTGCGGCCTGAACTCTTCACCGCCGACGGGCACCGGAAGGGCGGCAGTGGCATGGAGCCTTGAGAGCAGACAGAGCGCAACAGCTGCATTCGAACTGACCTGCATCAGGCGCTTATTGACTCAAAAGACAATGCTATCATACATAACATTGACTTGAAGTCTGTTCATGGTTAATTGTCACTTGCAAGAAATCAGAATCAACCGCCTACATCGACTCCCACCCATCACCGGTAACTACTTTGTCACCGACTTTACCAGCATTCCCCACTGCAAGCTTCCACTTTAGCGTATAGGCACGTGAATGACATGATGGGAAACGATAACAAACCTAAGATGTCAAGTCTATCCAAATGTGTATTCGCTCTCGTAACAAATGCTTTGACGCTGTCGAAGCTTTCTAGGTCAAGTTTCCAAACTTCCATATTGGTACTCGTGTCCTTCACAAGATCTTTGAGCTTCAGAACAGCCTCTGTCCCCTTTTGCTCGTCCCTCACGGCTAGGATCAGTCGCTTAGGCTTCACTGCACTTAAAATTAGCCGCATAAAATCTTTATTGAAGAGTAACGACCTACTTCGAAGCAGAGCCAAGGTCGTCTCGAATCCAATACCTGTGTTGGCACCAGTAATAATTGCTGTCCTTCCCGTCAAGTTGCGAGAGGCCAGCGGCACTGGTGTGTGCTTTTCAATGATGAGTCTCACAAACATCACCATGGCAGATTATTCAATTGCTGGTCCATCTGTCCCATCGTCCACCTTTTACCTCTGGACCAAACTGATAGAGTGATGCTGCGGCTGACCGTCCATTCCGTGCCTGTCGTCCACGTCCATCTAACGGCAGAGACTCCAAAGAAAACTAGTGATTGGCATGAAAGAGGAGCTTTCATCATGCTTCTGGAAATGCTATCCATTACTTTCTGTTGGTTGTACGAGAGTGTCGCCAAGCAAACTCGTAACATGACACGGGATACCTAATAGGGTGGCTAAACATCTCTCGATTACTACTGCCTGTGCCTCGTTATATCCCGTCGAGCTCAAGCGAAATGTCTTTTATCATGTCCGATGTCAGGAAACGGTGGAAACAAACAGAAAGTGCAAAGCACAAACTCTTCATGTTGGACTGGTGCTGATAAGGCGGCTTCGACGTGCTCTCAAAGAAGACACGCTTGGCTTGATACTTGCCAAACCGACAGGGACATATATAGACATAGCTCGCTAGCAAAGCAATACGAACTGATGTCTCTGTGACCTCTGATCATCCGCGATTCAGCTTTTCGCTTCAAACCTCACAATTACATCTTTGCATTGGCAGGTATTACAATGCTAGGAATCGAGAATCCCACACAAGAGAAGCACAGAGTGGCACATCAACAGTAGTAGGCACAAGCTTATGAACCTTAGGTATCAACTGCAGCTCTTTACAAAAGCAGGGTCTGCAACCCAAGCGTTGCATCAACCTCTTGCCTATCAACAGAAAAGACGCACAAAAGCTTAAATCACCGTCCCTCCTTTCTGCAATAAATTTGCGCACCACAATAGTAAGCGGGACGCTCTCTTTCAGTTCCTCCATGCTCTTCAATCGATCCATGAGCCCGTTCAAGCGCGTCATTTCCTCACTATCTGCCAAACAAGTTTCGGGTAACACATCCTCCACACATTCCTCTAGCTCTTTAGCTGAAGTCGGACGCGGCACAGCGCTTTGAAGGCGCTGCCAACCAAGCCGCCTGATATAACTATAGTAGTGTTATAACTATAGTAGTGTTATGGAGACGGCGGGATTAGACGAAGACTAAGGAGGACGGGCAGCAGAGGTGGGAATCCACGGGATACATCCCTTTTGGATGACTGATCGGATTCGAAACGAGAAGGCATTTCAAACTTTGGACAACATGAGGTAAATACTTCTCTTGAGCGCTGAGCCCAGCCAGCAGAAGAAAGTAGTGACAGCCACGTTGAAACAATGTGAAGAATGTGATCATTGCATACTGTAACATCGAGAAGACATCTGTGTTGAGCGGTTGCAGCATCCGGTTGAGGGATGAAAATGGTTGTACACTTGAGTTGCGACACTTCTTGCTGATGTTGAAAAGAGCGAGGACCGTGTTGAGCGGTCTCCATACTTGTGAATGTTGAGATGCACCGAATCTATATACGATGTTGAATCTGATTTTGAACCAGTTCTTCGAATTTACTGCTTCCAGTAATCGTATCTGTACCAAACTTTGACTGAGCTTTGAAGAAGCGAAAGGAATGTACGCACTTGCGATAGAACGTCTCGCTATCCATCTTCCCCTCCACATCTGTGCTTTCAATTGCACCTCGTCTCCTGAATCCGGGCCGGCCCTCACTCTCATATCTCTTCCTCCTTTCCTCATCCTCTGCAAGCCATCTCAAAGCAGCTTCATAAAGTCTGTCCCCTCCCCCGCCTTGCGATCCCCATTCGATCGTTCCGTCCACATTTTCGCCCAAGACCAACCTGAAGACATGGGTAGGGAAGCTGTCGAGACTAGGATCGAAGATATGAGTGGCGTAGACCACGGTAGCATTCCTCTGGACGGTTTCTTGATACAGAAAGCTGATCAAACGGGATCGAACTAGGACATCGAGATCGACAGTGACTTCGTCAAGGAGGAGGATGGACCAAGGAGCCATGAGGCCGGCAACGATTTGAACACGTCGTCTTTCGCCATCGGAAACTTGATGCATGTGCCATTCGACGTCGACGTCGAGAATAGAGAGCAGAAGGTCGCGTCGAGATTTGTGACGATAGCCGCCAATCGAGTTCCTGTACGTGCGAGGGATGAGCTTTATGGACCATGGTAATTGGCTGAGGCACTGCAGAGGGGATGGCTGACGACACCATCCTCTTCCAGCGTTGTGTAATTATATCAAACAAAAGGACAGACTGAACAGAAAAGGCACAAAAGTGAAGGCACAGAAGTCGCAATGAAGGGGAGACCACTCACAGAAAATCCTCCACCTTCAAATCGGACCTCACGACCGGGTTGCTCGCCCACTCCGTCCCCAGATAGATCAATCCTGGAGGGGTATTGAAAAAGACTTGATTTCCCAGGACGTTCGCTTTTTCGTAATCCTTCAGCATCTTCTTCCCGGCCAGGATCTGGAGAAGGGTGCTTTTGCCTAACAATTGCGATCAGCCCATCCGTCGTCAGCATATGATCGATCATGCACGAAAAATGATAAGAAAGGAGTGAGTGACTAACCTGCTCCGTTAGCACCGACGAGGATGCAGCGCGATCCCTGAGGGAGAGAGAGGGAAATGTTCTGAAGGAGAGGTCGGGCCAGAGAGGGTAAGGCGTATGTCAGGTTGGAAATTTCTATCGCCAGAGGGAGTTCTTCCTGAGCTGACATTTTTACAGTAAAATCTCAGAAAAGAAATAATATATTCTCGATGAAACAGTAGAAAAAAGCAGAGATCGTCGGGTGAGGAAAATTGAAATTGCAAAATGAAAGACAATGCAAACTGATGATAGTTGTTGCCATCTGATGAGTTGGCAACAAGAAAGAGACAAATAAAGCAAGCGTCAAGCGCTCTCGCACAAGATGCCTCTTGCTTCAGCAATCCCTACGCTCCCGCGCTCGCTCGCTTTCTTGCACGACGCCGAAGTGCAAGCGTCGCACAAGCCACGGCTCTCCCCCAGCGGCCAGGTTTCGTGGTTTGCGGATGCATTGCACATCAAGGGCAGCGCTTTGAAACGGATGTCCGTAATACCCCCAATTTTGACTTGACCATGTCCTATCGAGCAATGCTGACATTTAGTGGTTGGGGACAGATGGTCTGCCGTCCTGGTCATCACTATTTGGGCGACATTGATTGCTGTGGGCGAGAATACCCTCAATGAAGACTGGGTGTGTTCCAATTAATTTCCTCTCTTCGCCATCTCCTACGTTTGTATGCGAAAACTAAATGGTTGGGGGAGGTCAGAACCTGACGAATTCGGTGGTGCCGCTCCTCTCCGTCGTAGTTGGACTGCTCCTCGTCTTCAGGAACTCTACTGCCTACAACCGATGGGACGATGGTACGCGTATTCTTCCGTTCCAAAGTATTAGTGCTGATACAGCGACGGAATAGGACGCAAATTCACCTCTTCACTAAGCTCCACCGTGCGCTCCGTCTCCCGTATGATATGGGTGAACGTCTCTTTGACACACCCACGCTCTTCTGGAGACGAAAAGAAGACGTTGAGCGAAGAAGAGAAGGACGAGGAGAGGGCATTTAAGAAGAGGACTATTAGGTTACTAGTCGCCTTTGTCGTCGCGGTGAAACACCACGTGAGGGGTGAGTTTGGTCTGGACTGGGAGGATTTGAAGAGTGTCTTACCCCCGAAGTACGCTGACCTTTTCCCCTCCTCTAATGAAATGGGGAACCTGATCGATTCTGAAAAGGTTTGAGAAAGTCTATGGAACGACTGGGTATGGATACGGTGCTGCCGACGCGGATCATCATGAACATCATCACCGTCCCCGCTCACCAGGTCCAAAAAGCCCACGCCTTCAACCACGATCCGTCGCCAACGGCGCAGGTTTGTGTTCCCTTCTTGCATCTTCCACTTCACAACCGAGCCAATGATGACCAATGTGTGGACAGATCTGGAATCCTCCCCTTTATTAGGGGACGACGGTCCGGTCATCCTCCACAACTACCTGACCAGGCCTTCCCTTCCTTTACCGTTGATTATCTCCCACGTTATTGGGTTACATTTCCAAGAGATGAGGAATAGGGGATGGACGGAGAGCCTCGGGCCCGCTGGGTACAATAATCTGATGTGAGACTATACCTTTCCATTAAAAGTTAGATTTTTGACCATATTTCGGAGGTAGAACGAACTTGAATTCTATGACGGATATCTTTGGTAGTATGGAACGACTTGTCACGATGGGAATCCCTACAGTGTATGGGATCCACTTGTACGTTCAAATATCGCCTGTCTCACCTCTCCGATTAATGACACTGCCAAAAAGGAAACAATGTGTTACGCTTTATTTACTCGCTCTTCCATTCACGCTAGTTGAAGGTGCGTATTCTCATTCGTCCTTCTTTAGGTTAACCGGAAGTTTGTTGATGGCTGACGATCTGCAACGTGTGAGCGTAGAGATGTCGTGGAGTATGATTCCTTTCATCGCATTGGTCGCACATCTACTTCTAGGGATCGAAGGAATCGCGAGTGAAATCGAGATGGTATCTTCTTCATGCCACTAGACTTTATAACCAGGCTCACTGCGTTTGTCTCGATAGCCGTTTGGTAACGACGACTCGGATCTTCCGCTCGACCTGGTCTGTGCCGAGCTCAGGAACGAAGGTAAACTGTTTTCTGAACCTCTAACATAGTGTACAGCGGCTGAGAGTTGATGAATAGTTGAACATTTGATGGCACGGTTGCCGGAGAGGTGGGAGGATATCACCAGTTTGGATTGAGAAGTTCAAGTTACAACATCTTCATTTTCATTATTGGTTTTAGTGTTCCTCTTTGGTTCAATGCTCATTTCTTGCATGGAGAGAGAAAAGGCCACAGAGCTCAGTCTCAAATTCTACCACAATATTCTTCCCAGTTGTTGGAATTCACGAGGATTTCAAAAGCAAGACATTACTGCAGATGTAGATAGTCTCGAATTAGCAATCCACGGCGTTAACACGAACCTACGCCTACGCCTCATCTTTTCCTTAGCAAATTGATCACACATTGGACGTCTATGATTTCGAACGGTGGATCGTTTTACCCTGAATGGCGGCACTATATTCCGAGCAAAACAGCTTGGAACCTGCAGCTGTCATCCGAGGCGTAACGAAACTCTGCCGTGGTCAGAGTATTGGCAATCATTCGATATCCTAAGTAGCTTTCGACATGTAAGTATCAACCTGCTGCTAGTTCACTCTAAACTCCTAATAGAATAGAAAGTGGGACGAATGAGGCTGACTCTAACAAGTAACTATCACCTCGGTCATAGTATGTGTAGGCTGCTTCTCCTCGTACGACCCAGAAAGAAAGAAAGAACGTCGAAATCGAAATGGAAGCAAAAAGTTTGAGTGGAAAAGAGAGATACGGTGAAGTGGTACATCATCGAATCAATTTCTTCACCACAGATCAGATGGTTGATTATGAATAGATTACTTCAGGGAAAATTATTTTTCTGGACTTTTGTACGTCCACCGCATCAGGTTCTCATCCCATTAAATGATAAACATGCAGGGGCAACTTGGTCTGTCCTCCATCCCGCAAAACTCAAAATACTCTGAAGCCCAGCGATGGCGGTTAGGTGTCAGCCATGGTCTTTAGTCCTTTTACTCCATATATGGAACACGTCTGCTAATCATCTGAACGTGTAGTAACACCATGTCGCCCATGTTTGAAGATGCGGTCGCCAGCTTCGCAGGTTCTTCCCAATATGCAGAATTCTATAAGGTGAATATTGAAGAAGAGAAGGAGATAGCGAGCGAAGCGCAGATTACTGCATTGCCGACTTTTGCTGTGTAGTTCGTCGCTCGTTCTACCACCTTCACGCGGAGTTATGAATACAGTGACATCAGCAAAGATGGCTTCAAACTTGGTGCAATGGCAACCGGAAAGCCGGTGAAAATGAAGGCATTTCTCGACTGGCAGACGCTCGCTTTGGAGGGGTATTTGAAGCGGGTTGGTAATGCAAAGGACTCATAGACATTAGTGGTTCAAAATGGGAGTTGGTGGTACTTCCTGTTTGTACAAGAATGGAAAACAGGGTAGATACGATATGACAATGTGAGAGACGAGAGAAAACTACGATGAATATGGTACTGTAAAGCAAAAGGATACCAGACATAACGATGCTCCGAAAATTTACTTGAACTGCTACTAGTGGTTGACGATGGAGAGGAGTTCTGCCATAAATTGATACCCTGGGAAAGTTGCTCATCTGTGGGCATGAAAGAGATTTTGGCTTGGGCTAAACTGTCCCCAATCACACAAGCGTGAGCACGATAAAATGGGTAATAATGTGATTTATTACAAAGTATACAGACATACCTAAAGTGTCCCCAATCACACAAGCGTGAGCACGATAAAATGGGTAATAATGTGATTGGGGGAAAAACGAAGAGGTTTCACATGTGTTCCTTCTTCATAGTACCGGGCTTGCGGTGAAGTGCCACATGTTTGTTTCTGCATCGGAACGCACGGCAAACACGGCAAACACCAGTCACGTCCTGTCGTCTTCATCACTCTTTCCAACAGCATGTTACAGCAAAATCGCTGCCCCTTAATGTCTTCAATCGTATTTTCTTGTAAAAGCCCCCAAGTTTCACACGTCCGGAAGAACGGAAGCCTTTTTACTTGGTTCAGTTTCTAAACCTTCCAGTCTGTTATCCATTCTTCTGTCAAGGTTTCTGCAAACAGCACCAAACGTCCGGACTCTAGCTGCTCCTCTTTCAAAATTTCAGCTGGACACTCATGATATGAAGCGTGGATTTCTCGCCAAATCTAGCAGTCCTCCTTCGTCCAATCCCTCCCGCCCTAATAACTCACCACTACCAGCTCCGCCTCAACAAGAAGATCCGTATCAGGCGGCCTGGTTGGCAGCCGTTCAACCTCTCCGGGATCGTTCAAAACTATCTCAGCCTTCAAAACACAGTCCCGCGTTCGAACTTCAGCTAAAAGAGTTGGAAAAATGTGTGGAGGATGTGTCACTTGAAGCTTGTTTGGCAGATAGCGAGGAAATGGCACGCTTGAATGGGTTCATGGACCGTTTGAAGAGTATGGAGAAACTGAAGGAGAGCGTGCCGCTTAGTATTGTGGTGCGTAAATCATCTTTTGCGTGCAACAGAGGATGGTGACCTCAGATCTTTCATTTCACTTTTGCGGGTGGTAGGCAAGAGCTTGTTACAAGACTTGGGTTGCCGACCCTGCTTTTCGTAAAGAGTTGCAGCTTGAAAAGAAAACTGAGGATAGGGAAGACAATAAAACTGATACCTGAGGTTCATAAGTTATGCCCACGACTGTTGATCTGTTGTTCCGTGCTTCACTTGTGTTTGTCAACACTCACCATTTGTACCGCTACCTCACAATGCAAGATTTGCTTCATACCTGTTCATAAAACATAGAAGTTGTGATCGAAGATGCACCAGGAACTGCCCTCAAGCTGATCCCGCTCCTGTTTCCAAACGATTGGGCCGAAAGCGTATCCATCAACCCATTCTCCAAAATCACCATCTGTATACATTTCTCTATCGATCTATATGCGTCATATAAGACAACGGTGAGCACGTACGAATCCGGCTCCCCAACCACCCATTCCGGCCACCGTAACAACACACCTCGTCAGGATTCCCAAGGTCGTTATTGCTTGCTACTTATAAAGGGCATCCAGTGTCCTGTGCGGTTCAGAATTTTTACACTTATTTTGTACTACTAGTCACTAGCAGGCTAACAATTAAGGTGAAGTGGTCTGTTTTCGTCGAGATAATTTTTCTTCCTCATCGGAGACGCGAGTAGATGCAAATCAAACCTTTGGTAATTGTTGCCGTCTCTCTCTTGGGGATTACAGAAGCCATTGGTCGGTCTCCTCTGCCTCCATTCCCCGACTGCATCGCTTATCCTTCCATACTTATACTTTACTAGTTATCGGAAAAGCCGGGAAGAGGCAACTAGATCCTGATGATTTTGATGACATCGACGATATAAATCCGGACGAGATCCCACTTCCCCCAGCCTGCCCTCAACAATGCCTCGCCACCGCCCTCGCGGAGACGGTACAGAGTAGAGCGTGTCAGGCTGATGATTGGGTCTGTCTTTGTAAGAATGAAGGTTTGTTGCTCTCCCGATCCCGTCCTCAAAGTGGGGGTTACTGACTACTGTGAACAGATTATTTGACAAATTCCATCACTTGCTTCAACAACCTCTGCAGCAAAGAAGATGCTGAAGATGGCCTTGTGTACGGTATTGAGTTCTGCGATGTGTGTTTTTCTTCCACTCTCGCCTATTCCCGTTTAACTGGCTGAGATAACGCTGCATTTGTTGTGGCAGGCTGTTGGTGTCAACGTCACCATCTCTCCCACTGTGACAGTGACGACTGGTCTTGTTCTGCCTACTCTTACGGTATGACTTTCCTTGAAATTCCATTTCAAAAATCTCACCGGGTACAATGCGAACAGGCTGCAAGGTCGTGAATAATTTGAGTGTGTGTTGTACAATAAAATCTGCGCGGCGGGAAATCTAATGCGATAAAATGATAGAAGAGTACTTGAACTTTTGCAACATCACTGCTTCAATTGGAAGTACTTGCGGATCATTGAGCCGAGTCTTCTTTCGAGAGGAAAACCGTGACAATGAGATGAGTGGTGTCTCTACCATCTAAAGCCTATACAGGAATGGATCTATGCAACATCTCCCCTCCGTCTCCACCTCCAAGCACTGCAGCTCACCGAACCTGCGTAATCGGTTCGTCATCCCTCACCTTTTCCAGTGCAGCCTCCACTAGGCCAAGTTCAGAGTCCTGTTTCGTTTCTGCCGAGTTGACAGAAGCGAGATAGGTCATCCACAAGAGACCTATGAGGTTCATGAAAGGCGGTCGTGCATAGAGAGGCACCACTCTAATCCGTCGCGAATGGGCTCATCAGTAAGATTCGGATACTGTGATGAAAGATACGGACGTGAAATTGATGCAGACGGCTGGTCCGAAGACGATCCATTGTTTTTGTATCAGCGGAATCATATTCTTCCATTTCTCATAAGTCGAGATGAATATTCAAGAAAAAGGTAGGGCATACCTCCGAAAGCCGCCGTTGGATGTCACCCCATTTACGCCCCTCGAGTGTCCCCATCCCGTAGAAGAACATGGTGGTGGCCAGAGGGGAGAAAATCAAGGCATCCGGAATCAGTCGGACTACTAAAGCTGTTCCGAAGGAGCGTCAATTAACGGTTCGCTGTCGACGGAGAGAGGACGTACTTTTTGCCATGGATGGGTATTGGATCCGATTTAGAAGTGCGTGCCTATACGTGAACATTGGTCAGTTTCTTCTTCTCGTAATGTATGAAACGTCAACAGATATAACCGTGCAGAGTAATTAATGATAAGAAATTACTGGACTCCAAGGAGGCGCGGAACACGTTGGATTTAAGAGATAAACAAAATCTTTTTCACGTTGATTGTATTAATGAAGGCATAATATGTTGTATCGTGAGCTCTACTTTACCATTTATTGACGAAATCATCAATGGCGTGGTAAATGATTCACTGGGTCGACAATTAACTGTCCTCACCTGGCGAGACATAAACCGCTTCATAAAAGAAAGACTGTAGAAGAACAATGGCTGATGATGGCCAGTGTTAACAATGAATGGTGCCGTGTCACTTTGTAAGCATGCGGCAATCATGCCCTATTTGCTTATTAGAAAGCATATAAACTCATCTTTTGTTGGATAAACACTTGTGAGAAGACAACGTTGGCTTTCGAACTGAAGCACCTCAATCGACAAAAGTAAGGTAGACAAAAGCAGTAGAAACGGAAGAGCACATCTCCCGGCCATTTCCAAATGCAACGGAGCTTCCGTCAGTGGTAGTCGGCGCCACTGAAAAAAGGAAATGACAAAGATTGAAGCGAAACGCACCATCTATTCGCCGTCGGCGCAAAGATGAGTCCACTGTAAACTCCAAACCGGAGAGTGCGCATCCAGTCGTGCTCAGAGAAAGGACGATCTTCGATCCAATGCTGGGATAATGCGTCGCCCAAGGAAGACGTTGTTGCACCAGTTGCCATTTGAGTCAGGAGGGTGTGAGAACGCAAGAGACGGAGGTAGAGGGAGAGCATTTCGTCTATTAATGATTAGTGTATATTGATGATACTTGGGTCTGTTATTTTCTAACGAGTCATCAGTTGCTCATGTAATCTTTTGGAAATTGAAATTGAGGGTGTTAAGCTCAATTTGAAATAGTGAAGCATCTGAAAGAGGAAAGCGATCGACATGTGCGATGACGTAGCTGCTCTAAAGTTGCATGAGCCAGCAAGCTACAAAAGGACGATCGCCTCCAAAACGGCTCTCTTCTCCGCAACAAAACGAAGACGACGAAACGAAACACGAGCATCATGGCCACCCAAAACACCCAACCACGCAGGGTGTCCTTCAACGCTACATCGTCAATCCACGACTCATCCACTCCGCCGTCCATCCTCAAGCCGTCCACTCAAAAATCTAACCCTCCAAGCCGACGGTCCTCAGCTTTCCTCCCGCCCCTCCTTCCGCCCATTCCACAAGGTCGAGTTCCAGCTCCCCAATCCGCCGTCGTGCCAGAGGGCACTGTTCGCCTCGAATCCCTGCCTTCCTTGACCTTGGGGGCGAGGAAGACTGCTGCTCCTGCGCCTGGGGTTCACGGACCTGCTAGGAGACCTAGTGCGGTGGCGATCTCGAAAGAGAAGGAGAAAGCGAGGAGGTGGACGTCTCTCGGAGGCAGAGGGAGCGTGTCCGGAACCGGCGGCGGTTGGACGGCGGAGGAGAGGGAGAGGTGGATCGCTTTGCATGGGAGGAAGGGAACGAAGATTGCAAGGGAACCGACGGTCGTTAGTGGGAAGAAAACGGACGTGGATGCGGACGAGAGCAGCGTCAGAGAGGCGAGCGAGGTATTCGCGACCAGGGTCAAGGCGTTGGTGTTGGATACGCCGGTCGGAGCGTTCTTGGAAGTGCTTGTGAATGAGGGAGAGCAGGCATTCAATGAGTTCAAAGGTGCATCTCTCTGTTTTATGCAGATTGAAACGAAAGTAAGATTTGACAACGGGAAGGTGTTGTGGACAAGTCCATCGGAGCTTATGGAGCTGCCAAGGTCGTAGTCAGGATCGAGGATGTGATTGCGAGCTTGCAAAAGGTGTACAAACTGTTGTTGACCGAGCCAGAAGTTGCTGATCTGTCCGTTTCTCTCTTTTGTTTTTGGTGGGCCAATGACAAGTGCTACAGCATCTCCCGCTCCCAAGCACAATACAGCTCTCTCCTCTCTACCTCCTCTTCCCAAATCACCGCAGGGTTAGGTCTGCCTGCCGCCGCGCCGCCGACGGTCTCTGCGGCCCTCACCTCCCTGGGACTGAAACTGTCCACCTCCCCAGTCTATGGATACCTCTTCCTTTCCGTCCTTTCTAGCATCTCCACGCTCCTCACCTCCTCCGCCTCCACCCTTTCCAAACTGATCGACGACCTCCTCGTCCGCCTCAACAACGCAGGACAAGGCAGTCACCTAGCTAGGCTGCTGAGGGAAGGCAAAAATGCAATCGAATACCTATCCGGTGTCCCTCTCTTCCCTCTCATCTCTCTCCTCCCCCTTTACGTCCAGTCAACGATCACAGATCTGTCCACATTGGCACAACAGATTCAGGCGTTCCTTAACTCCCCGTATCCTCCACCAGTGGCCGATTATGTCCCTCATCCGCTTACGGGTGCACCTTTCTCCCCTAGCGAGACGGCGGCGCGGCTGGATATCGTTTGGACGAAAGTTAAGGAAGTCTTGTTCTCGGAGTTGGGCGGGAGAGTCTGGCGGGAAGTTGTGGCTGTCAAGGAGGGGATGGGGGGTAAAGATGGAGTTGAGAGGTTGGCGAGAGACTGGAAGAGGGTCGTAAGGCTGTTGAGAGGCGATACGGAGGGCGTGAAGGAGTTTGTGAGGACTCTAGCCCGCGAATGGGGTAGAGTGGAGGTTGGAGATGTTGAGGGAGAGGAGGGTGGGAAGAAGGTGTCGCTTAAGGATGTAGTGCTGTTGTTCGAGGACTTGGTGCCTGAGGATGTGACCGTTAGCAAGAAACAGTCGCTTTGGGGAAGTGGAGGCGCCAAAGGAGGGAAGAAGACGGTGGTCGATATGGAGAATGTGAGAATGAGGCTGGAGCAGACTGACTTCACTTACGATGGTACGAGTGGAACCCTGGACGCCACCCTGGCCTTCGACATCTCCTTGCATCTCATCGATAGGCCATCCTCTCCTATTCCATTCTTCGACTCCATCCATGTCCGCGTCAAAGCTCTCCAGCTCTCACTCTCCACTGGTTCAACCATCAAAGACGCATTATTCAACGCCGCCCTTCCCCTCCTCAAGTCCTCCCTCAAGACCAGAATCGGTTCATTGGTCGAAACTTGGCTCGGAGATAAGTTGGGCTTGATATTAGGGACAAAGAAGGAAGTGACGTATGCACCACCGGCAGTTCCCCCTCCGAAGGTCGACATGAAGAGGAAGCCCGCGTCAAAGAGAGCGATGAGCATGGCTGATCATCTGACAGCTGTCTCCTCCAGAGATGCAACTTCCATCGCGAACATCCGCTCTCCGCCAAAAGCAGAGCCCTCTTCTACAGCAGCGGCGGCGGCGGCGGAAGCTGCAGCAGGCAGCGTATTCTATGACGATTCGTCGGATTCAGAGGAAGAAAAGAAAGGACCGTTCTCGCCTTTCATATTTAATAGGACCGGAGGAAGGGTTGGGACGGAGGAGATGTCGTATGAAGAGTACGAGGAGGCTGCGAAGAAGGCTGAGAGGGAGTTTGCGCGCGAAGAGGGGTTGAGGACGCACGAATATGCTTCGATGGCCCAGTCACTGAGCGATATCGCCATGAAGGACGCTACCACTCTTCAGGCTCTCAGGTCCCCTGCAGTCGCGGAGAATAAGGGAGAGGAGTACGTTGCGCCGCTCGAGCCGAAGACTTTCTCCATGAATAACGTTACGAGGAGGCTCTCCGGACTGGGCACAAGTGATATCGATGGTGCTTTGGAGAGGGGCATGAAGCTAGGGAGCGCGGCCGTGGCTGCGAGCGGTCATGAAGTAGGGGAGGAGGAGGGACCGAGTGGCATTCTTAGGGATTTGGAGTACGCGAGGAACGCGGTAAGGGGAAGGAGGACCTTTGCAGGCACTCCGCTCGGAGAACCAGGGCTTGATAAAGTCGACTATATGCCATTCGCAGCACCTGTTCCTGCTGTGCCGCACAGGAGCGAGACCATGGCTGGGAGGCTTACGGAGAAGGAAATGAGGGACGAAACGGATCCCTCTGCCTTTAGTTCGTCTTTCTCTTCCTCTTAACATCCATCCCACTTCAACCGTCGATTCAATGCTAACCTGGCCCGGAACAGGTCACCGCCGTTTCTCCTCCTCTAAACCGTCAGACCTCTCCCTGCAAGCTCCAAGACGGTCCATGTCCTCTTTCCTCTCCCCATCCGCTAAATTGGACACTACCCTCCTGCCCAACATCGCCTCCCCGCCCTCTGCCGGTCCAGGAATCTCACATCGCGATAGTCACGTCCACTTTGTCGACTCCCCCCACTCCGCTCAGCCTCGTCCATCCCAATCGATCGTCCAGATTCCGATGGCAGATCAGATAGAGGAGAAGAGTCAGGTGGACTGGACCACCGAAGAGGGATTGAAGCGGACGGGGAGGAGGAGCAGTTTAACTGCACGAGAGACGGGGTTGAGCGAGAACGAGTTGAAGGGGAGGGGGATGAGCTCGTTCTTGACTAAGGAGGCGATGAGGGACGCGACGACGGAGGAGGGGGTGAGGAACCCTGTCGTTGTTGATCAAGGTGAATGAGCGAGAACTTATTCATGGATGAGCAAACGTTGTGCTTGGTAAATAGTGCTTTTCGTGTATATCATTGTCAAAACAAAAGGAAAATGACAAGAATCATCGATATGAAATGTTGACACTCCTGAAGTACTTGAAATCGGGCCAGAACTGGTCCATTGCATTTGTGAAACCAAAATCTATTAACCTCTACTATTGACTAAAGTCTACTGTAAGAAACACTGACCCCTCACCTCCCTCATTGAGGAAAGCAGAGACCTAAATCAAAGGAAAACCGAACCCCAAGCACCAACAAGAAGAGCACCCACACCTCCCATCCACGCACGCCAACACAACCGTCCAGCTGCACTCCCTTGGTCGTCAGTAGGCAACGTGAAATTAGCCGGCCTCTCAGTGGTCCACCAGCTGGCGGCGACGGGTCGTGCGAGGAAGGTCTTGGAGGCAAAATCGGTCACGTTGAAGTTGGAGCGGGAGAAGTTGTCCTTGGTAGGATCAAACCCGATGGTTGAGAGTGAAGAGCTGAGGTTGGAGGGTTGGATGTATGCGGAGATCACGAAGCGGTGGGATCCAGAACCGGCTGTATCAATTAGCCCGTGGCGCGAAATCAGCAACAAAGAAAGGCACAGAAGGGGGATCGTTGAGTGAGGCGCAGGCTAGAGAATAGGAGACTTACGGATTGGATCGGCGGGCGCCCAGGGAACGAGAGGGTCGGATAGAGAAGAGAGACGATAAAGAGTGAGATCGTCCTTTGGGCTCCTGATCGTGTAAGTCGAGAAAGTAAAGTTTCCTCCCAGGAAATGGATGACTTGTCCGACGGTGGGAGTGAGACGAGAAGGAGCGTCTGGGTCGACGATGGCGAGGAACCAGAGCTGGGAACGCAGGAATGAGATTTGCTCTGGCGTTTGAGGGGTGGATGTGAAGGAGGCGAAGAGGGTCGGGAAGGCGGTAGAATCTACACAACAAACCGTCGTCAGAACCATGTTGTATTGGCGAACCAAACACAACAAAAACAAAGGCGATATGATGTATGGGATAAAAGGCGACTTCAAGGAGAAACGAACTGGCTAGCGACACATTGGATCCTGGCTGTACCAGACCGAGATCTTCGCCTGTGGGAGGCGAGAAGGAGAAAGGTAGGGAGAAGGCTGGCTGGATTGGCGGGAGTATTTGCGGAATGATTTCTGCCTCTGTGAGGTTACCGCGAATATTGGAGATTGTGAAGTTTGCGGTCTGTGCTGCAACATGGCTGGTGAGTGACTGGAGGAGGATTAGCTGAAGAAGTAGTTGTAGCATGGTAAGGAGCGTGTTGTGGCTGATAAAATCGTCAGCATTTCACTATGGAAACTGGAAAACAAACATCGTCTAGACCTTAGTTAAATCATTCGCCTTGTTCGCTGTGTAAACGCCAATGAAAACTTCAATGAAAAAGACAGCGAAGGCTAATGCCAATGCCAATCCACGCAGAGGATGGTGCTAGCGCGACGAGGCAACGCCAAGACGGTGATTGCCTTTTCAGAACATACCTCAAAGTTCGGCCATTTCTGCCCTTCTTCCTTAGTTTATTGCATTGGGCTGAGCCCATTGCAAGGTGCTGAATGGCTGGATCGAGCCTTGTAATTCACAGTCCGATATATTTCCTATTACTCCAGCGGAAGGATGGGGAGGAATGCGCAGGCAGAAATAATATTTTATCTTCCCGTGATGTTGAACGTCGAGTGAGAAAGAATTACCGACGGTTAGCGTCCGAATCCTCGTTCTTACACTGGAGAACGAGTTTCATAAGGCTTCTCCTTATGATAAGGGATGCAACAGCCACTTTCTTACGAACGGCGATGTGTGCCTCAGGCACACTCAGTCCTCTGCGATTTTGGCCCAGACCACTTCCTCCATTTAGCATGTAATAGACAACGCATTTTCTCCCAACCATCCATCGTCTCCGCCGTCTGCAGTCTTGCTCGCACAACACAAAGGCAACAGGACCGTCAATCACCAGTTTTGGTGTATGGGGATGATTCGTAGCTTTTCATCCAATGGTGAAGGGGTCGTTTTGCCAAATTCACATCAGCATGATGAAATTGATTTATTACAAACTTTGAACTACGATAGGAGCCTTTGGAAGTTATGAGTATGGGCCTGGATGAGTTACTACAACGTTGTTGAATGTCTTTGTGAAAAACGAAAGGACAAACCTTTACAACACGACCTTATTCCGTGCCCATTACTTATCGATATTATGTGCGGGAACGAGCTCACTGAAAGGACTCCAATCAATAATGAGGGCGGAACCCAAAGCACGTTCGAAGTTTTCAGCTCAGAAACAAAAGGCAGTTGCTGTCATCACCTCTCCAAATTACTGAGAGAGTGCTTCTGAGCCAGTAAATGTAATGGATGTATCAATAACGGATATTTACCGAGCACTCATCAAAATGTTGGCGCAACGTCCTCGAGGTCTGCTTGCTCTCTCGGATATCCTGCAAATGATCCTCATACAACAAGCAATCTATCATCAGGTTACATAAACACTTACTAGAATGATACGTTAACTGAGGAATCCTAACCTCCGTTTGCCTGAGTGGGTCGCAAAACGGGAGTTAATCACTTTGAACTTTCGTCAAGAACGACCTGTAGCTGCAGCCTCTAAAATCTGTTCTGCAACAAGGGAGCCCTGACGCAAAGCGCTATCTGGCGGACGAAGGGAGTGAGATGCGTTGTGATGAAATATGAAAGCGCAGCCTTTTTATTGCTAGGTCGACTTATGACGCTTGAAAATCAAGGGAGGAACGAAATGTGGCACATTCTTCTCAATACCATTCCGAGGAAGGGGAAAGTGAGAGCTCAGCTCTCCAAAGACCAAAAGAGAAGGGAGGATCTCAATCAATCACCTCCCAAAGTCAGGAGAGCATTGCGGGCGGTAGGAATCCAAAATACAAGGGATGCGAACGCGGTTGCGAAAGTTCAGTGAATTTCTACACCCCAAACAACGATCGCACTTGCACAAAACAATACTCAGCGCGTCAATATCGATACCCATGGCAGATGATGCTTTGCTCGACGAAATTCACAGGCTTTGCGTGGACGAAGATGATACCTCGATGGTGCTCGCTCCCAAGAACTCGAACGTGACACCTCCGCGTCCTCAGCCTCACATTTTCGCTTCCCAACTGGCTGAAGTTGGGAAACGAGATTTGGGACATACCAGCCCTTTGTCTCTAAACCACAGGAACTTATTTTCGAGGAACCTACCGACGCCATATTTTACAATGTCGGCGTCAGCACAAATGACAAGCTACTCATGCAGTACTTCAGCCCCAACAGACCAAAGAGAGCGCCAAAACAAAAGGACGACATGGAAGTTAACGCGCTCGCGAACGCTTTCGATAGAACCCAAGTCATTTCAAACGATCAAAGGAAGAGAAGAGAGATGACGCGATACAACGGCAATAGGCGGGACGCCAGGAGGAATCAAAGGAGTGTAAGGGGTATCCATTCAGAAGTTATTAATCAAAAAAGTGCGTCGTTACTTTCTCTATTGTGTCTGGATGGGAACCGATTGGTGCCTTAGGGAAGAGGTACTTTGCTTTCAATCCAGACAAGAACGCACAGAAGGCAAAGGCTGGCCAAAGCGGTAAGAATGCTTGTCCGTCTACAACCATATCTAAGAGACACTCGGTAGTGCACACCAACTCTGACGAGTACTGGAAAAAGGTTCAAGAGGAGAGAGCGAAGGCTTTGAAGGAATTAGAAGACATCCTGGACCTGGAGAGAGACAATAATGGTAAACCTCTCCTCTTTCACTCTTTCAGTAGCACGCCAGAAAACTGATTCTAATGACGCGATAGCCCGGCTTACGCAGTTCGACCCGTCCGACATGGCGATGGTGCCTGACTGTTGTGCAGAGCACTGCCTGTGGGTTCACGAAATCAACAACACCTTCTACGACATCTCCATCCCCGGCAAATATATTCCCTTACGTTCTGAGGTCGTCGACCGCCGCCAAAAGGAATCATCGGAGGAGCGAACGATCCGATGCAACAGGAGACAGAAAACTCTTGCTCCAGCTTTCTGATCAAGAATGGGACGGAACGACAACACAACGGTAGCACTACTCTGGATAACGGTTTTGAACATGGATTCCCGGATTTTTCTGCTCATCTGCTGGATTTTGTTGTTTGAATGTGTAGCTTTCGTTTTAGTCAAGCGCAAATATGTGTGCAACAGCTTCGTCTTTCTGAAATGACTATGAATCACTCTGCTCCATACCCCGACGTCGCTTCGCCAAGTAAGGACCAGGTGGGATCTGTATTATGCAGTCCGAAACGAGAAGTACTACAGCTCTCTCCAGCTCTCCCCAAAATTGACTAGGCAACTCACTTGTCTCGGCCGTTCCTCCAGTATCGCAATATACTCTGCTACATGCTCAAATAACCGCTCTAATGATGTGATAATAGGATAGTAGGCTGAAGTGGAAGGCTGAAATGAAAGCATCTTCCAAGTTGGGTTGTGCGTGATCCGAGAACCTTGACAAACAACTACTAGAAACAAAATCCGAAATGTTGTTAAAGCAATTCGCGGTGGAAACGTGGCGATTTTTAAAATACCATTGAGAAGTGGTCAATAGTGAGCGGTCCACCCTTCGCGCTTCACTTGCCTTGTCATTCTTCATTTCTTTTATCAAAGTTTGCTCACACTGCCGCCTGCCTGTTTTCTGGTGTTTAAGCAGGGTTTCGAGCAGAGTTAACTGACTTGTTTGAATTGTATTGACCTTCGATGAGGAGGAATAAACATGACGGTCATCTCCTCTCGAGGCTCCCGGCCAGCGAGTGGTCTATAGTCTGTACCCTGTTTTTGTTCATCCGTCTAGCGTTCTTGGCGCGTTTTTGGCAATTTACCGTCGAAACACTCCCCAGCTTACTCGTTGCAAACTGTGCCGAATGGAGACACTCTGTATCTAGCAGCGCATCGACGTGTTTACCAAACGTGAACAGAAACTACAGGCCTAAAACAAAGCGTCACATAGATGGCATTCCAACTTCCAGAGATCTTCATCATCCTCTGCTATCACTTTCCCGAGGCAAGTTTCACTGGAGGTCGCTCAGTCGCACAATTGCGAGCAAGGATCCAGATTCCGCTGAGCAGGAGTCTGCTCTCTACCTATCCCTCGCTGATCTCCTTTAATTACTGACTTATTTCTTCTTCGCCTTGCAACGGCGATAAACAAGGTTTTCCTTCCAGGTAATGGGGAGCGGGATAGCGGCAGAGCCCTTACTGTATTCCGCGCCTAGAGTTTGAGAGGCTCGAGGACGAATAGAATAAACCAACAACCTTCGCAGTAGGCCGATGTAATCAGTGTAACCCGCGCAGTGCGGTACCCGTTGGATATCGTAAGTAGCTCCGGGGAGGGATACTGTAGCTATTGCTCGGGAAGAAAGGGTGGTGTAAGATGGAGGGCTCATCTCTGCAGCAATAGGCAACCAGGATTGCTTTGAGGAAGGAAATCATAGTGATTTTCCTGCGCTGTCCGCGGTGTATTTGGATTTATATTTATACTCGAAAGGAGCTCCGAACACATAAGAAGATCATCCTGGGCTAAGTCGTACCTTTGTGCATTCGCGAGAGGAGCGTCAGTTAATCCTTCAATTCGACCAGAACAGCATGAGTATCAGCGCATCCGTTCAGTGGCCTTGGATCGCCTTTGGAGGAGTAGTACGTTTTTTCTTTCTCCTCATGCGACACTGAGCCTAACTGTTTCCAGTTCTCCCACCTCATTTTCAAGAAGCACGAACCAACTGTTGATTTCTTTTTTCACTACTTGCTATCTTTGGCTACCATCTCCTTTTCCTTCAACCTCTACACCTCTTTGCCTCCTACGGAGCCAATACTTCCAAATACCTTCCTTCTCGTTTGGCAGTCCGCTCTCACCACGCTCGCTATTCTAACCGTGTACCTTCTTACTCTCTCGACAAGCATCTCAATTTACCGCCTTTTCTTTCATCCCCTGAAAGATATTCCTGGTCCCCTACTGGGAAAGATTACTGCCATTTGGTCTGCCTTCAGTGTAAAACGGGGGAAGCATTACTTGGACGTTGAAGCGCTGCATCAAAAGCATGGGGCATTTGTCAGACTTGGTTCGTCCATTTCACATTGGTCATGGCTCATTCTTGCTAAGAAACTTTGCAGGTCCTGAAGAAGTATCTATCCTCCATCCCGATGCCGTGTTCGAAATATTTGGAGGGCACACAAATCTCGGCAAATCGAAACAATATCCAGGCGGCGTCCTTCGTGGTGGACTAGAACCGTCGCTTCTCCTCATTCGAGATCCTGTAAAACACTCAATGAAGAGGAAGGATTGGGCGAAGGGCTTCACTACGGACGCTATGAAGGAATACCAAACGGTGTTCGAGCAGCGCACCCTTGAGCTGCTGCAAGGTCTCAACGCGGAAAGGATTCGTGGACCTGTCGACTTGACGCTATGGTTCAAGGCGTTTGCGACAACAGTGATGGTAAACCTCCCTCGCCCTATATTTGCTTTTGAAAAGAGGTTACTGAATTTGCGGAATCAGGGTGATTTGTCAGGTTTCCCCAACTTCAACCGCCTGCAGGATCGGAATGACACAGACGGGTTCTGGGCAGTGCTTGAAGACTACGTAGCGAAAAACGCAGCCTTGAGAAAGTTGCCTCCTTGGCACGGATTCCTAGCCAGGGGTAGCAGTACTGGTCTCAAAATGTTTCAATTTGTCGCTGGAAAGTTGCGGGAAAGGTTTAGCAGACAGGCGGAAAGTAAAGACATGTTTCATTTCATCGTGAGTTTCTGAAATAAGCAAGGTTGTCCCTGATCCGATATGCAATAGATGGGCAAGCAAAATAGTGTCGATTTGAATAGTATCATCCCGGCTGTCACTCGTGATGCTCTTCTACTTATGATTGCAGGTCCGTTTGGGATCATACACTTGGGGATGACTGAGTAGGATGAAGTACAGGATCTGACACGACGCAAGGCGCCCTCGCCTCTCTGTTCCACTGCCTTCTCCAACATCCAAAACTTTACGCCACACTGCAATCCTCCGTTGACGAGCTCTATCAGCAAAGTGGCGTGCCCAGTACGACTCCTCTTCCAACAAAAATACTTGCATCCTCCAGAACTCTTGAAGCGTATATCAACGAAGCTCTGCGCATCAACCCTCCTGTGAAGAGTGGACAGCCACGAGAAGTTCCAGCTGGTGGAAAGATTGTCTGTGGTACTTTCCTTCCTGGGGGAACGACCATCTCTGCCTCCGCTTGGTCCATGCATAGGAGTCCCCAGTTATTTAGTAGGCCAACAGAATTCAGGCCAGAACGATGGTTAGAGCCGGAAAAGGAGGTACGCTTTCTGCTATATACACTGTTTGATGACTTTGTACTAATGTAGAGTGTAGGAACTATTCACGCCACAAGCTTTCTTCCCCTTCAGTGTGAGTATTTGTCTTCGTGATGCCAATTTCTCGGCTCAACTATGAGTAGCATGGACCGATGAACTGCATCGGCAAAGCAGTGGCGATGGATGAGCTGCGTATGGTTACTGCCACTCTCGTGCGAACCTTCGACATGGAACCCGTTAGAGGTGGAGGTTTTGAGGACTTTGAAAGCAACATGAGAGATTGGACAGTGACCATTATGGGGCCTCTGAAAGTAAAGCTAAGGGAGAGGAAACTGGATTGAGTGCATTGACATGACTTGGCTTATTTTTTAGCTTTTGAGTGTACGAATAGTTGGTAGCAGTAGCACGCGAAGTGATCTCATTTTCGTCTGTGTGGTAATGTCTGCACTTGTGATGATCCAGCACCGAAACGGCTTGAATGCAGAAGGATATGGATTGAAATCGTTGCAGTCAAGTTTACTTCCGTGATAAAGGAATGGGTATAATAGACATTCAGGGAAAACAACATCAAGCCGCTAAAGCAACAGTGTCCATGATTTTGCGAAGCAGAGTCCGAATAAAACTTTCTCTTTCCTTCCAATCCGGTCCAATGGCCTCGCGAGACAGTTGAAACTGGTCAAAAATGGCAAACACGCTTCGCAAGGGACCCATACTCTCGTTCTTCAAAGCGACTGTTTCTCGATGATTGAGGAATTGAGAATGCTGAAGGTTCACTGCTGGTATCCTCGATTCTGTTAACCAAAAGTCCAGGTGTCCCCAAACAAGCAGGAGGAGAAGCTCCACGAGATCTGCACCAGTATAAATGCAAATATGGTGTTCCAACGAACGACTTACATAAACTGCTGACTCCTCTGCGGCGGATTGCTTCGTGCATCTTTTCCAGCTCACTCGCGGCTTGCTTTCGACAAGCAACGATGTCGCCATGCAGTTTCAACTCGATACCCAAAACCTGCACGTTCATCAGAAAGTGACTGATAAGCTTTCAACCATACCTCTTCTATCTCCGGTATTGTGAGAGAATCAAAATTGTTCAGCTTTTCATGCAGCTCCCGAAATAACCGAAGTCGTCGAGCAAGTTCATCGCAACAGTTGACAAGGAAGTGTATTGTCAAGCCCAGGGTTGGTCCTGCAGAGGGCGTATATGGTGAACAATATGAATATCAGTAAGCAGAAAACGTACCGGATGAATTGCTGGAAGAGCTGATCGTTGGTTTCAAAACCGGTCGGAAAGTAATGTCTTCCTCGGCAATCAAACGCCAGCGATTCGGGGAATATAGGGCATACCTTTTCGCCTAGTCGCATCACTAAGATAAGTGGCCAATTCACTTCGTAGCCCGTCTAAAAGACTGTCGATCTTGGCCCAGAACACGGTCTTACCACTGCCACTGATTCGAGCTAGGATTCTGGTCAGGCTGAGTTTAAATCATATATACTCACATTTGAACGCAGTCTGTGAATCGTATTTCTCGTCCTCTGTGGACGGTTCAACCCCGTTGATCCAATGTTCATCTGCAAGAACCTTGGCTGCGAGATTGAGAACAGCATTGTGAATAGCTCCATACTTCGAAGGCAATGTCTATTAGCAATCCGAATCAGATATTTGCTCCAGGTCACGTTAAACCCACTAATTCATCTTCGGGTATGACCGCCCAACATGTTCGCAGCAAGAACACGACCAATCTTGCTTCTCTGAGGATTGTATATCCGCCCCTCGCTCGATGTGCATCTCGCAACGTCGTTAGTAGAATCTCACGTTGTGACTGCACGAAGGTCCAGGCAAGGCTGCGAATCCTGTGAGGCGGGGCGTTCGGGTACGAAAATAATATTGATGTAACTAGCTGCAAAGCTGGAAGGAGCAGTTGGTGGTGACGTTCGATAACAGGTGGCACAAAGTTGTCGACTACTATACCAATGTAAAGAAAGGTGATCGAAAAACAGATTGCTCACCCATGCCACTGGGATCCGATGGAGGTCTTGCTGAGAGGAATTCGCAATTAACCAGGCATTCGAATATTCGTGATTCTATCAGCTTTTCCGCGCCGTCCTTAATGGTCGCAAGGCGTAAGAGGCAGGACATTTTGGCCTCGTAGACATAAATAGCATTCAACGACTCTGAATAA
>MU271476.1:0-11208 GCA_021432655.1 Atractiella rhizophila
TGAGAGGCTACCGACCGAGAAGAGGGGTTGGTAAGACGCTAGTAGGGTGCGGTGGACGGTTGTCATGCTCGGTGGGTATGCGAGAATAGAAGAAAGAGGTCGTACATGGGCTCCATGGAGCTCAATAGCTCGTATGTAGCGAAATATAGACCTGCAAAGATGGTTACATGCAACGAAAACTCACCAAAAAAGCGCGCAAACCAATCTTTTGCTAAGACTATCCGGATTCGCGCTTACTCCAACGGTGTATGAGCTGTTGTGGTTGAAATATTTGCGTTCAGAAATGGTCGGATCGGGTTTCGAACCGTTCCGGTTGCAGACTCCAGCGCTGCTGGATTTTGGATGGGTTTGCTTTCTTAAATTTGTAATGATGCAGTAATTCATATTACCAATGTAGCGTACGCACATGATTTTTGCAAAGCATCGTTTTCCAAATATCTAGTGGAGTCTGGCTCGGGGGCTAGCACAACCACGGAAGTCCAAGAATTGGCTCGCTGGTGTACAGTAGTCCAAAATACCTCCCGAACGAAATGCGATTATTTATTCAAAATGCAAGGTTAAACTTCATTGATGTCAACAAAACCTTCACGACCTGCCAAGATCACATCACAGGGTCCTACAGAAGCAGGGCGGCTGAATAGGGTCCATGTTTGTCATTCATTACTGCTAAATGATGCCACCACCCACAACTCATAAACCCATGCCTCTAATTTCCGGACCCAACTCCATCACGTCGATAAAAATCGAGCCTTATTTCCAGGCCACCTGTGACTCTCTTTTCCCACTTTGATATTCTCTCCTTCCTTCCCATTGGGGCGACTTTTTGATATCCTAATTATGAAACCTCTGTGACCTTGATCCTGATGGCACAGAAGACGCATTATTGGAGTCACCAAAACCGGGCATGACGTGCGAAGACGATAAGGAGTCGGTGGAAGTTGTTATGAAGGTGTCCGTCCTGTCTGTCTTGCCAGGTACGCCTTTTCTTTTACTTATTGGCAGTGTTAAGAGACCGGTGGAATGGTAGTTTCTGTCGGAGAAGGCTAAGGAACAGTCATCATGTCGGGTTATAAATCACATTTGCCTTGACCTCTTCACTTCTCCAAATCCGTTCGAATCGGTCTATGGCTGTTATCTATCTATCCATCCCTGGCCCTTACGCTTCTCCCGTCGTTATCCTTGAAATGCTGGGCTGGAAAGGGGATTGAAGCGCGTTGATGCAGATAGATGAGGCATTAGATGTTGGGTGGAATCTTATCTTTTGACCATTGGTGAGCTCACCTTGCTTGTCCGTCTAGTCTTTGTCGCTTGAGAGAATGTTGCGTCTTCATCTTCGTCTTTGAACTGTGATACAATAGCTGTGTTGACCGCTTCCAGTTGAATGGACCCACGGTTGTCCGTTGATTTCCGGATGGAATGCAGGTGGACGACATCTGGAACATCAACATTGGCAATCATCGCAGAGATTGCAGTTGCTGCTTCCTCCTGCTTCGCTTACATTGTCCCTGTCCTGTGGCTTTCATTTCCACTACGGGAGCGAATGTAGCCTCGGGATGAGCAGAAACGCGCACCGTTCTCAACGTCCTAAACGAGGAGATGCAGATAGTGATCGTTAGAGATGCAGTGAGGGGACGAGAGATGGCAGATCTCGCCCAGCGTCACTCAATCTCGCCAGACCCGACGGACTCAGGGCTGAATACAAGTGGACTAGTCGATCGGGGTTATTTGGCGACCGGACCCTTGCCGGGCGGTCATGATTGATTGGCATGGGACAGGAGCAGGGGCTGGGCTTTCTCTCGCATTAGTCTGATTCTTCGTCGAGGAGTGCTCAATTCGAGCAAGCTGAATATGGAAGCCTCCCATGTCTATTCGTCTTCGGACCCATATCCAACGTCCTTCAATCCAGAAGAGACACGAGCAACAGACTTGCATGAGGTCCCGCCATTCATCCACCCGTATCAGCCTCCAACTGTGCCGTTCTCCAACTTGGAGGCTAGGCCGTGGAGGAACGCTTATAGCCAATTAGATCGACGTGCCATTCCCATGTTTCCTTTGATCAATCACGGATTCGAGACTTTCAGGGACCCATTGGCGGCCTACTTAACCCCCACCTCAAACGATTTCGGGTTTCCTTGGACCTCTAACCCCCTATTTGTGCCGTTACAGAACCACCAGGCTAACCATCCACCGTATGCTCCTCTCCTGGAGCCGATCGCTGAATATCCTCTAGGACTTAACCAAATTTATCCAACTTCCAAAGCGCATAGCGTGTCTGCTGGTTTGTTCTCCGCATACCCTAGAGGATTTTTAGAGACATGCTCCCAGCAGATTTCTCGAACACGAATGCGTCGTTTGCTCAACCATTTCCCGTGCCACCCGCTGTCAACTGTGACCACTTGGTCATGAATCCCAGCCCGTTCGAGGAGACCATATCCAACTGTTCTGGGAACATGGGTATGTCTTTTTGTCTCCATCTCCATCTTGTTGATGACGATCTTAACTCATTTTCTAGGAATGAACGCCGCGCCGGTTCCCAACGAAGCTGGTATGGTTACAGACGGAGAGTTAGGTTTGCAGCGCTGACTACTTTATAGGACCTGAGAACATACTGGCAGGTTCAGAAGTAAAGTCCACCAACGCACATAGGAGAAACAGTACGCTGTGTTCCACCTGATGTCATCATGCTTGAATGCGTATCATTTAGCTGCTAAACTCAAGATCACCCAGCTTAAACGAACCTTCATCCTCTATTTCGAAAGAGAAGCAAAAAGGATTTGGACGAAAGAAGAACTACTGCAACACGGACGCGATCTGGAAGAAGAATGCTTAGAAGGTCCTGTTACCTTCGGACCGAGTACTAGTGTAGCATATGTTGAGGTTACTTTCGGTGGAAAGGTGTGCTTACCTTTCGCGACTAATCACGTAGAGCGAAACAGTGCGCTACATGTTTGACTGCTTCGCTTTCTGATGTATGCAACAGATTTTCTACGGGGACAATTAAAATCAATTGGTAGAGCCATTCATCCCTTTATTGTTTCTCAATCTAACTATGGCACCTGCTCGTAGGTGATTGTGCGCACAAACCATCATTCAAATTTAATGGCAAAAAGCCGTCGGTCATCGTGTAAGGCCTTCCTCTATATGCTAGCTGCAAGTGTTGCTGCTCAAGAAGTTACTTAGGAATCATATCACTGATAGAGAACGCTGCCCGCTGCACAAGAAATATCCCGACCTGATAAAATTTGCAGAATGGTGTCGCGATCTCTGAAACAAGCAACGAGATTTCCTTTTACATCTTTGAATAGCTCACATTTGTCTGCTCCCGGTCCAATCGTCTCCGTATACTGCTCATGTCTCCGAAGATCGTCATTCCTTGAGTTACACCTGCTTGCTGCTTTCATCGTTTACCTTCTGTGCCTTTCTGCGTTAACTGGTGACCCCGTCTGTATTGCATGTTGTTGCTTTGATACTATGTCTTCGTTTCATCCACTCCCACCTTCCACCAAGAGCATCATCCATCCAAAAGTCAGTACGGTAACCAATGCCATTTCTTCTGCCTCCTGCAATAGAGTACATAGAATTGCATACGTTCTCTTTACCAGTCGTAGACTTGGGGAGCAGTTGTGATATTCTTTGAAGAAAGGAAAAGCCGCGATAATCATCTCTCAACTGCTATAGTCTTCACAGGATGTTGTCAACACCCAGAGGGTAGAAGAGGCAGCGGTTGTCTGCAAGACGGCGTACTGTAGCGAATTGCCATGGACTCAAACTTTAGGAGTTGTTCAGTCCCAGCGGCTGCATTGCATTTTCTTCTTCCACCCTTTTCGTCAACGAGGGCTTGGACCCTAGTCTGCCGTTCCATGTTCCCGCCGTGTTAGCTGATGGTCATTATCCTTCGGCTAGTGCGAGGTACAGCAGCCCCGCTTACCCTTCTCGACCTACCCGAACAACTCCTCTTGAAGACTGCGCTTCAGACCGCAAAGATCAAAAATCCCGCAACCTCAGCTTCAACGTGACTTGTCTGGGTATTCACTGGTCAGCAGGACGCTCCAGAATGTTACGTCCAGCACTATTTTTGACTCCTATGCTTGCTTGCGACTGGGCATACTTGAACCGTTTGCCAACTTGCTTCCACTCCGCTCAGAATTCCAGTTGAGAGGACATTTCGTCGGACTGGAGAAGGCAGAGGTTGAACTTGGGATGAAGTCCAAAAAGTCCTATTCGGCGGCTAACTATACTTGGTGGTGAAAAGTGAGAAGGAGAAGCTGTTGTATCCGAAAAACAAGCGTGTGATAAGAGGATTTGTCAGAAATCTGCAACGCGATAGAGCGTATATAGACAGAGTTTGATGTATCCCGACGTTGAGCCTCCTCTTCAGAAAGAGTTGCGGCGGACCGGATTTTCCATGATTATGGTCCTGGAAGTGATGACGGTCTGGTTTCAGCGGTGGGCAGGGCTGTATGTGATGGAGAAGTGGGCTCGGAAGAGGCACAAATCGATTAGCTGCTGATTCGAGAGTTTATGATCCTGCTAAGCGAAACTATTCGCAAAATAAAGACAAACTTTAGAGGAGATTAATAAGCCTTGCCTGCACGTTTCAGAGGTTGCATTATATCAAACGGGTTGGTTGAGATTAAACCTTTATCATTTCCATTTTGTTTGCTACAAAATTGTCGATATGAGCTTCGACCCAACTCTGTTTTCAGACATCCACAACAACAACTTACATCAGAAACCAATCAGCGACTCTGCAGCACCATCCACACCAACCAACCGTATCCACAGATCACAAGAGAGTTCGGAGACCCCGCAAGCATCAGAACTGGTAGCGAATGAAGCTGAATACTTTGTTATTAATGATGGCGATGAAGAGGAGTAAGGAGCTCAACCAATTGCTGGCATGCGTTGCCCCGACCGTTTGTTCTCGTCCATCACATTCAAGCTCAGCACCTCCTTTTCCAATGCATCCGGAACAGAAGGAAAGGAAATCAACTGACTCTGATTGCCTCCGAACCCGTGTCCTGCTTCAGAATTTTCATTCAAATCTGCATGAAGGGAGAACGGACATATTTATTCTCGCTCGCGCCACCGCTAGCGATGTTTTGAGCAGTGCCTGCTTGCTTCTGAAGTTCTGACCCAATTGCTGCAACCCACTCTCTCGATGGCCTTGGTCTCTCACTCGTCCGAACGCTGCAAGGGTCATCTTTTTCGAGTCGAGGGTGAAGTCCTGGGGTGCTGCCCTGAAATCCATTCTTGCCATGTTCTACGATGGTTGCACAGTGAAGCATGTGGTTTGTCTGATTTCTCTTGTTCGGAGAAAAATCCTGCTTTCAATGCTGCCTATTGCTCTATAGTACTTCCTGTCGGTATTTGGAGTCCTTAGATATGGGAAAAGGCATACCATCATTGTTTTTTTTTTTAAAAATTTGTTCTCAAGAGCCATAGCGCGGTCTCATCTTCCTCGTGCCCAGATCCGTATGTGCGAGGCTAGTGATCTCCGTCGACGCACCCAGTTGGTTCGACTCTTAGTCTGACGAAGGCTTGAATCTCACCTTAACTCCTCTGCTCCTCATATTGGAACAGGGGCTACGTCATTGAATCGTCGCACCTCAGTCTGCCAAATGAGATCAATGCACGTGTACCGAAGTGAGATATCAATGTTTGCTGACCAGCAATCTCTCCTAAAATAAGATGAGAATCTAATGGTTGACAGGCTAAAGCTTACGTCCTCCGTTTTGAATTTATCCTCTTACAAAACTCTGTCTTCTCTAAGCACTATGTTCAACATTTTCCTGCCGTCATGAATACAAAATGTACATTTCTTGCCTGATCTTAACGGACGGTGAGATGTCAGCTGCGATATGTTACACAACATAGAACTCACTCGCATGTTCGCCAGTTCTCCACACTCTGGATTTATCCCAGATGTTCTATTGTCCACGCAGCCTGATTTGATGATCAATCCTACTCAAGCGGTAGGTCAGAGGAGACGGCGAGTCAACATGTGAACGCCTGTCACCGCTAGTTATGCATAGGACCAGGTAATTTTCTCGATCAATTTTTGTCAACAAAATGGAGCAGTAGACATCATGAAGCACTCTAGCTTGCAGTATCGCCACTTTGTACTCAGTCCCCATCATCTATCGTCGCGAAAATAAATCCAAATTGTGTTCTGTTAATGTCAACCCTCAAACAACGATGCATTTGGTGATAATTTGTCCGGAATGTTGTTGCTGGAACTGTATCCAGAGAGCGTTTTTCCCTTGTTTCAGTTGTGTGAAACAACTGTTACACTCCGAATAAATACTCTTGATTGGAAGCAATTACTGTTAAGCTCCAGCACCATGTATATTACAGGTGCGTCATCCTGTAAACGATCACAGACTAGGAATATGTCAACACAAATCATGCACGCAATGTAAAATGCAGAACGACAACATGGAGCACTTTCAGTGACTCAACTAGATTCATATTTTTATGAACTGTGTGCCATGATATTGCATAGAGTTTCTCAGAAAATGCGAATTGGGT
Source organism: Atractiella rhizophila (assembly GCA_021432655.1). NCBI lineage: Eukaryota > Fungi > Basidiomycota > Atractiellomycetes > Atractiellales > Hoehnelomycetaceae > Atractiella > Atractiella rhizophila. The sequence goes on from MU271476.1 coordinate 6,532, forward strand.
GCGCTACCACAAGCAATTTGCTGAAGGCTCAGGATATTATACAGCAGCCCAGCATCAACGACTGAAAAGAGAAAAAGACAGAGTATCAAGTCCTCGACTGACTGACCTTGAGGGAATCAGCACAGCTTGGCAATTCTTGCCCCCCTATGCAGTCAGAGTTTAGATTTCTAGACGATGGGTCCGCTTCCAAAAAGTCTTTTTCCATAGATCAAGAGTACCATTGCGTCAGAGTCACGCCTGACTATTGGAATGCTAGGACAAAGACGTTGTTGAGACATACAGGGAAAAGGCTATAGGTCCACTTCAGCGGCAAAGCGTAACCGAGGGATGCGGGCCGAAATAAGCCATGAGGAATGTTTTCCTTGTCGGTTTGGTTGTTGTGTTATCTGTCCCACTAAAGCCTTAGAATTCTGTAGTTTGCTAACAACAGCCCTCTGGACAACCACCGCCTCCCAGAAGCCTCCAGCCAAGCTTTCGCATATACCCAGCTGAGGAGTGCACACGATGTCCCTCACCAACTTCAAGCGACTGTTCAAGTCATCAAAACGATCGAGAGACCAGTACTACGACTCTGATCCTTACAGCCACGGCAACCAACAGCAGGGGAATCAGAGTCCTTATGCCAATGGAAGCACCTTTGGAAACGGGATGAGCAGTGGGAGCACCTTCGGAAATGGTGGTGGTGGACAGGCGTTCATGAGCAATAACAATTATCCGTCTGAGTTTGGCGCCAATCTCAATTCCTACGTATGTCCTCTCGATTTTCTTTCGGGAGGTTTCATTCGAAATTTTTGGCTGCATATTATTACGTTGCATATGGAAGAACTGAACCCTCTGCTCAGATTGGTTCTGTTATATTTTCCGATGCCTGAAACATTAAGCTGCCTCGCCGATCTGCATAATACAGAGAGTTGCCTGTTGCAGGCGTCTAAGGACTGTGTCAGGTTAACTTGTGACTGTAGAGAACTGTAGATGAGGCAAATAGTCTATCCACTCACTGCGTGGAATTAGCCAAGTACAGGTCTGAGGCTGTAACAATGTTGTCATTTGCTTCGCATAAGTCAATGGAATCTAAGCGGAATATTCACTCGTCTCCTTTCTCTTCTGACAGCCTAGAAGCGGGATGTGAATCTGACATACACATTGGTAATAGAACAATCCTTTGCCTCCTTTACCTCCTCAATCCCCTCCAATACAGCAACACCAACAACAGCAATTCTCTCAACAACAGCTACATGCCCAGCACCCACAACAATCCTACACTCCCCAACCCTCTCCAAACAACCTAATCCGTCCACAACCCATCCATCCCCCCTCCTCTCCCCAACCCGTTCAATCATCACATTCGCAATCACACGGCCCAACCTCTCGCGTCACTTCTCCCTCTTCCTCTTCAGGTCACTATGGCTCTAATCTTAACGGCTTCGGCAGCCCCTCCTTGTCTTCCATGCCAACATCGATGTCTCCTGGATCCATGCAACAGCAACAAAATGGACACCAACAACCCGAACAGGCGTATAGGATCGGAGAGGATACGGGTGGAGGAGGAGGGAGCATGACTTATACCCCTGGTGCGAGGGGACCGAATGCTCCAGCGACGAGACCACAAGAAGGAAAATTGAGCGTGGGTATCGATTTTGGGTGTGTCCCTCGCCTATCCCATACCTCGTTTTGGATGCTGAATGACATGGATGAGAGAACAGGACAACCTTCTCGGGTGTTGCTTATGCAAGTTCTCGTTTGACCAGCATCGCTAGCTCGACTGGAGGGACAGCGAACGCTGAGATCCGACAGATCTTAAATTGGCCCGGATCGTACGAGACCTATCGCAAAGTGGGTCGTATTTCCGTCCTGCCATGGATTCAACACAGATTGTGTATCTTGATGGATAGGTTCCAACTTGCATGTTGTACTCCATACCGACCAGAATGGACGAAGAAGCACGCATTTTGGCTTGGGGATTGGAGGCAAAGAATGCGACCGTGATGGATGGAATGCTGCGGTACGATTTCAACCTTCACAATCATTTGTCATTTTTGAGAAAGATCAGGATGGATATTGACGGTGGGATTGATGCAGGTGCGAATGGTTCAAGCTTTTCCTCGAGCCCTCGGCGTTGCGAGACGGAGAAATGGTGGATAAGCGATTACCCGCTCTCCCGCCAGGAAAGGTGCGCTTGTTCATTTCATTATATTTCCTCGGCGAAGAGTGGCATTGAGATTGTGTCGAATGGATGTAGGAACCGATAGATGTGATTGTGGATTATTTGACCTGTCTATGTACGCTTGGCTCTTGATTTCCCAGGCAACTTGACTGATGCTGGCAAAAGGGGAATATGCACGCACACGCATCACAGAGGATATTGGATCTGTCGCAGATTTGGGTATGTGTGATATCCTCCTCTTTTGCTACAACCTTAACTCGGTATCGGATGAAATCAGACTCAGCAGACGTAATTCTCACTGTCCCTGCAGCCTGGGATGAGGCTGGATGTTCCTTGATGAGGGAAGCAGCCATCAAGGCTGGGATGGTAATGAACTCTGGAGGCGACGATAAGAACTGGAGGGACCGTTTGAGGATCATCACGTGAGCCATGCACCTCTCTTTCTTTAGCCTTAGCAGGAGCGGATCTGAGAACATCGTACCCCAAACAGCGAACCAGAAGCAGCGGCCATTCATGCGTCCACCCTGACGAGCTTGCATAAACTGCGCGTGAGTCAGAGCTTCATCATTTGCGATGCTGGTATGTCCTCATCTTCTCCATCAACCCTTGCTGACGACGGATCATAGGCGGAGGAACCGTGGATACAGCTGTCTACAAACTCATCGGCAACTTGTCGCAACTCGAGATCGCAGAGACGGTGACGAGGAGCGGAGCAAACTGTGGTAGTCTGTTCTTAGATCTGAGGTTCAGGGATCTCGTGAGGAACATGTGCGTGTTTACCACCCTCTTTCTGCCGTCATGGAGTAAAGAACAAAAGTTGATGATTTTCACCTGACAGACTGAAGGATCATCCGATCCATCTCGACCCTCCCAGTTTGGCTAGCTTCATGCACTCCTTCTCAGAGATCGACAAACTTGCGTATAGGGGAGAAGTGGACGACTGTATGAAATTCCTTCTTCCCTCCCACCCCAAGTAAATTAACATCGCTCTTGGTTGACAGTTACTTGGTTCCGGTTCACCACTTTCAATGTTGAGGATGGTAACGACCCCGCTATTGGATTGGAGTACGGCGAGCTCTCCATACCCGGTCACATCCTACGACGAGAGGTGTTTGATCCCGTTGTTGGTACGCACCTTCGCTCTTATTTCCCTCCATCTTCCTGACTTCCTAACTTTTCGTGGGAATGAAGACCAAGTCATCCTTCTCCTAGACCAACAAATGCGCAAAGCTCAGCAACGCATTGACTGTATCATCATGGTCGGCGGATTTTCTGCTTCCGAATACCTCTTCACCCGCGTCCAACATGCCTTCGGACAGACAGTTCGTGTGATTGCAAGACCGCAGGATTGCGATATTGCTACTCTGCAGGGCGCTGCGCGATACGGTCTGGGTTTGAGGGGAGGCAAGAATTGGGTATCGTCCGTCATTTCGCCGAGAGCTTATTGCATGAGCGCGTTTTCTCCTCTATTTGGTGCATGGATGCTTACAGACGATCCACAGAGGTCAAACTCCCAGCGGAGCCCCAAGATTACCATGCACGTCCAGCATATATTATTCGGAATGATGCTGGAATTGAGGTTTGCGAGAATCGTTTGCAATATCTGGTGCAAAAAGGAGCTGTGTTGAAGAAGGGACAGAGGGTCAGGACGAGGTTTTGCAAGTATGCTAGAGGTGGGTATATCCTAAATTAGTTCGTGCTAGCGCTGATAGCTGCGGTGAACCTGAAGGACCGAGCGACTCATTCTTCACTGCTGTGATGTACACGAGCGATAATCCGAACGTCTTCAGGTATTCTGATGAAGGTAATGCATCCCTTCTTTCGCAAAGCTGCTGAGAGGCTGACGTGTGCGTGAAGGTGAGACATTCGAGCTCTGTCGCTGGACCGTCGATCTATCCGCCCTCCCCGACTTCTCTCGAAAGGTGCAAGCGCCAGGAGGCGCTTTCCTTGAATTCGATCTTGGTCTCGAGTTGGATAGTGCCGAAGTGAGAGGAGTATTGTTGACGGACGATGGAAGGGAGTGTGGCAAAGCAGTTTTCGATTTCCTTGGGTCTTAATCTAGCAATCTGTCAATGGGGGATCTTATATTGGATGCTCGAGGAGCTCATAATATACTTTCACTTCTGATTTTCTTTAGCTTGTGGAGTGTAGACTTGGATTGTTGGATCGTAGTGACATGATACCCAGTCGTTTGCATCCCGAGTCCTCAAGCAGCATCGATTCATTAAGCACATGCATAGACAGGAATGACACGAGCTAGAATCAGTACAATGTTTGGGTTGGCTTGTTCGTAACTTACTCTGGAGTTCAAGTTGTTTACTTCGATAAATAAAGTTTGCTCAAGCAGGACATATTCGAACGACGAGAGTGGATATGGCAGAGGACTCCCTATTACTTTATTACTTGTTGGCGTCATGGTACGCCTTCCTGCCGCGTCCACAAAGATTTTTGCGACGTCGCAGGGACATACAGTTTCACAATGCAGGGGCAGGAAAGACGAATTATCGTGACCA
>MU271476.1:11593-39093 GCA_021432655.1 Atractiella rhizophila
TCCTCTGTCCTGTCCCCCATCTCCACCTTCCTCTGCCACCCATGCCTCCGCAAGTCACGTTCTCCCGCCGACGTGCTTAAGAACCAGATGCTGCATATGCAATACCTGCCGATGGCAGGAGTAGAAAGTGCACCTCTCGGTGCGTGTTGCCATCGCCTTGAAACGATCTCATTCTACTTCCCATAGGAAACGCGTCACCTTGCTGGGCAGGGGTTTGGCTTCTGGTCCATTCTTTATATTATCTTAAGGTATCATAGGGACGTGCTTTGACGGGAATCGAGGCCAGACCAGCACGACGAGCAAAGAAGGTGAGATTAAGCAGAGTTTGTTGCGAATCCTAGCTGACTGGCGTATTTAGCAACCCGACCCGCACCTGATGATGGAAGCTGATTGCGCCATCTGTCATAACAGCTTTGTTCCCTTGATGGATAATCAATAGAGTGAATCGCTTCAGTGAATATTCAAGTCTTGCGTTAGACAAACCAATCAAGAAAGAGGAGGCTCGCTCACTTTCTTTCATTCAATGGAAGACGATTGAAAACTGCTTACAGAGCCCTGTGATTCAGGAGATCGAAGCCCCACCAAGGATTCAGGAGGCGAAGTCTGTTTCTACCACGACCCTGAAGCATGACAGAGTCTCAGGAAAGGTGATGCTCGTTCTGCATCCTCCCAACACTCTTTCTCACCATTTGCAAAACGCAAATCTGTCTCAGGCTGATGCATTACAGCAACAGCGTGTACATCCTCCTCATCTTACCATCTGACTCATTGCAAATGCAGTTACACGATAGATAGATTGGTGAAGAAAGCACAATTAGATAGGGTACCAACGTTTCTGCAGAAGGCGGAAGCGACCAACACATCAAAAGGCACATTCAAGGGAAAATGGGGGTTTGATACACCGTCTAAACCAGATTTAACTCGACGTCATCCTCACTGAAGTCTTTGCGTCCGCACTGAATGTGGTTTGTTGCCAGTACATCATGAGAAGTCGTCCCCTTGCTGCTTTCCAATAAAGTGTATGTAACTGAGTGGGGAGGATGAGGTCAAGACTGAGTGAGAAAGCGGCGCTGTCCCAAGTAAGGAGCATTAAGGATCTCTGGTGCTTGTAATGGACGATAATAAGGCGATCAGGTCGGTTTGTCCATCAGCTGGGATGAACTGCAGTGGGAGCCTTAAACCATACTCTCAACTTCAGCCATGGAACAAAGAATTTCATGTTTACTGAGCGATAGAAAGAATCCTTTGTTCTGTTATAGCTAAACAGCTTAAGGAGCGTCAATTTAGCGCAGCCTTCACCGGCCGCCAATAAGGCTCGACTTCTATGGGGTTTTGCTACAACGGTCGATTAATCGTCTAGCGTTCAGCCCAGAGATAATGACTGCCAGAGACAATCCAGGTTCGAGCAGAAAACAACACCCCTTCAGCTTTCCTTCAGTGTCTCCCTGAGCATCGCGAACCTATTAGAGATTATGAGATGAAACTACTTAGCTAAATCTTGCTACAAACCTATAATTTCGGCTTTCGATATATTGATATTCCAGTGCCAACTGCTTCAACCAATGCAAAGAGCTGATCCGGCTGTTTTCGAATTGTTCGTCTTTTATCGTCAGCAGAAGCTCCAATGCTATTTTTCCAGGGCGATAGTTGCTGTAAAAATAAGTTGGCCGGGCTGTGTTTTCAGGGCCTGCTTGGTGTCCATTGATAATGCAAAGCTCGAAAGAATCCCCATGGAAGAGGTGAAAGAGCATTCCGTTCGCTTCAAAGACTTCCAAGGGATTTGGAGAGTGTCCTGGGAACGGCGACACAAAACCCAAAGAAAAAGAGTCGAAATCCATATCACCAAAGAAGGGTATGATTTCGATCTTCTGCCGTTCCCGTGTTCGTGATATTTGGCGCACATTAACGATGGTGATGTAGTGGATCAAAGTATCTACTGTGACTCCACAGTAGTGGAGACACACACAGAGTAGGGACTCTACCCTAGCTAGATTGAGAACGAGTTGTGCGGATACAAAACCAGATCGTTCGTGTCCCCCATCAAGCCACATCGTTGTGAGGCGAGGAAAGGAATCATTCATTTCTGGCCATCGCGCAAAGGAATCATTCAATCTTGATCTTTGAGAGACATCATTCATCCTTGATCTTTGAGAGAGATCATTCATCCTTGACCTTTGAGAGAGATCATTCAATCTTGATCTTTGAGAGAGATCATTCAACCTTGATCTTTGAGAGGAATCATTCAATCTTGGTCTTCGCCCGGGGGGATCGTCCAATCTTGGGCATTGGCACAAAGGACATCGCTGGAAGCTGGAAAGTCATGGAAGAGTAGTCATCCCAAGAAGTTGAGCGTGGTTTGTGGAATAATAGTTCCAAAAAGATCAGTTGAAATTGCATATGGCGAAGGAAGGAACGAAGTGCTGATGTTGATAAGCTCACGAAGTGGTCCAGTGACAAGGACTCTAGGGAAGTAAGACGTTCGAATACCCGGAATTCTTCGTCGGAGTAAGCGCATTGAGTTAATGCGAGAGTTCCTATGGGAGGTATAGGCCAGAAGCGCCGGGGCATGGATGTTTGGGATAAAGATTGCAGTCCTATGACCTGAAGAGATTTGAGTCGGCATGTACCTAAGGCGTGAACGATGTCTTCAAAAACCAAGTGATCGTGTTCCATTATCTTTGAATTGAACTGTAAGCAAAGATCAAGAGGAATATAGTTACCCAAAATGGTATTCAACTGCTCGAGGCAGTTTCGCACTTTGAGTTTCGGCCATGGCAATCCTACCAGTGTGAGATGAGAGAAATCTGCAGGTCGTAAAGCTCGTAGAAAGTGTTGCCAGTCTTCATAACTACTGGGAGGGGGATTTCCAATGACAGGTTCCACCGGGTAAAAGTCATAGATTCGGCCAATCGTCAATATATAAGGATGTGGGAGGTCCGTCACATTCTCTTCATGGAGGCGTCTTCGCAAGATCTGGAGTGAGACTGATGCCCAAATGACACAAGTGCCTCTCAGTTTTGCAATCTGCTCGACCCACTTCCCTAAGTGATGTCGATCCCTGGATGGAGTTAAACATAGGTAAAAGATTCGTTTCAAAATTTCCACAGGCAATTCTCCTATGTTGCAAAGTTGAGGAGCTCGATCATCGACCCAGATCTTGTCGCCAGCAACATCAAGGCGTTCACGGAATCTATGATAAGGACTTCGTAGATCTACAGTGAAGTCAGAAGAATTGAAATGCAAACGCTGCAGGCAAATACGCACAATCCTCCGTCCACAAAGGAGTCAAGTTGACAACCTTCTGAAGGAGATTTTGAAACATGGCTGAGTACTCGAATGGCGTGAAAGGAGCTTGTCTCGTTTAAAGTCGGCTACGCCGTCAGCTGGGTTATTTCTCCAGCATGCCTTCTTTACATGATCACGAAGACCCACTCGGAATTTTCAATGACGCGGGTGTAAGTTGGACTGTCGATATTCGAGTTGAATGATTGAATTGAGAGACAGCTTCCGAGTACATTCCAAAAGCTCCCTCTTCCTACTGGATGGCATCCCTCAATGGCGTCCACGGTACAGCTCCTTATGCTTCGTCTCCTGCTCCGTACAAGTTGTTTACGAATGTAAAGACCTATGATTGTTTCTCCTCCTTTCTAACTGTTCATTCTCCGAATGTCATATGATTTGGAGACTGATTATCGATCATTGACGGTGATGGTTTGTAGAATTAAGTGTACATGTCGATTTGAAAGTAATATACAGATGGTCTAACAACTATCACACATTTACTCATCGCTGAATACCAAACACCTCAATTCGATGCTCTCTCTTCCCCTCACTCCTTCCTTCCCATAAAACCGATGATCGATAAAGGCAGTATGTGGCGTAAGCTTCGCGATGTGGTCACTTCCCTCCTTCAGCGCTTCTGAATCAAAACACTTCAGAAGTATAACTTCATCTTTCGTTTGATGGGAAGGGGCGTAGAATTTTTGATTAGGAGTGTCTGTGGGCGATGCCTTTGTTACATTGTGTCGGCTAAAAAGGAGAACAACTCACGAAGGACAGTAAATGTCTCTCCTTCACGGTCGGGATAAATCAGAGCTGTCGGCACGAGGTCTTTCTCATAATCAAGTGTTCGATAGTCGACGACAGCGAGCGGGATGTCATATACAGTATGGAAAGGTCGCCAGACATTTACGAGCCTGTATCTCCCTATATCCACATCCGTCAGGTTGTCATGTCGTACAATACGAGAGGAAAGGAACGAACCCTTAAGAAGCCTGTCGGCATCCTCAGGCAGGTGCCTATGCACTCTTGCGATCGCAGATTCAGGCGTTTGATCCACATGCACGCGCGACACAGGCTGCCGCGTCTCTGGCGTATCTTTCACAACCGTGCCAACAGGTGGAGTGCGGCGGACGGTGTGATCGAATATATGAATCGTGTGTGCATTGAACTGCTTCTTCAAAAACCTGTCCACAACAATCCATAATCAGCTTCGCTCTCCCTCGAGAAGACAGCTGAGAAACGGACTTCTCGACTTCTGGATAGTAAACACCACGAATCTTCTCCTCCTGTGCCCAGTCCTCATACTCCATCTTCGTGCCCTCGGTCTCGAAGCCAAATCCACTAATCTCAGTCCCATATTCATCCTTCGACAACTTCCTCAAGTCCTTCACGACAGTCGGCACCTCAATAGGCGTCAAGCTGGTCCTCGGCACCCCGGCTGGAGGTTCATTGATGTAGTTGTACGGCCTGGTCCCATCGGTGGGCAGCTGGGAATAGATCATCGAAGTGTGAATCCCATCCTCGCTCGACGCAGCGGCGAGCTGAAGGGAGAGGGCTGCTGGCGGTGAAGTGACAGTGAAAGACATATTTCTATCGATTGCTGGACTTTCTTTGGCACGAGTGATGACTTGTTACAGTAATTTGGATGATGGTGGCAGTACTCGAACGGCGAGAGCCTTTTATATCAATTTGCCTTTACCGTGGGAAGCGGGGAGTGGAGGTGGAGAACTATAGTCAGCAATCGCGTCATCCATCCCCAACTTGTGCGCCACCACCGCTCCAGCCGGGACAAAGCGAAAGGGCCGACAGATGAACAACAAGGTATTCCTCAGCCGCCGTTGCCTGTCAATGATGAAAGGCTGACTAAGGCGCGCGAGGGAGGATGGCGGCTGCCGCTTGTAAGCAATTGAATGGAAGTATTGAATGATTGAATTGAGAGACAGCTTCCGAGTACATTCCAAAAGCTCCCTCTTCCTACTGGATGGCATCCCTCAATGGCGTCCACGGTACAGCTCCTTATGCTTCGTCTCCTGCTCCGTACAAGTTGTTTACGAATGTAAAGACCTATGATTGTTTCTCCTCCTTTCTAACTGTTCATTCTCCGAATGTCATATGATTTGGAGACTGATTATCGATCATTGACGGTGATGGTTTGTAGAATTAAGTGTACATGTCGATTTGAAAGTAATATACAGATGGTCTAACAACTATCACACATTTACTCATCGCTGAATACCAAACACCTCAATTCGATGCTCTCTCTTCCCCTCACTCCTTCCTTCCCATAAAACCGATGATCGATAAAGGCAGTATGTGGCGTAAGCTTCGCGATGTGGTCACTTCCCTCCTTCAGCGCTTCTGAATCAAAACACTTCAGAAGTATAACTTCATCTTTCGTTTGATGGGAAGGGGCGTAGAATTTTTGATTAGGAGTGTCTGTGGGCGATGCCTTTGTTACATTGTGTCGGCTAAAAAGGAGAACAACTCACGAAGGACAGTAAATGTCTCTCCTTCACGGTCGGGATAAATCAGAGCTGTCGGCACGAGGTCTTTCTCATAATCAAGTGTTCGATAGTCGACAACAGCGAGCGGGATATCATATACGGTATGGAATGGTCGCCAGACATTTACGAGCCTGTATCTCCCTATATCCACATCCGTCAGGTTGTCATGTCGTACAATACGAGAGGAAAGGAACGAACCCTTAAGAAGCCTGTCGGCATCCTCAGGCAGGTGCCTATGCACTCTTGCGATCGCAGATTCAGGCGTTTGATCCACATGCACGCGCGACACAGGCTGCCGCGTCTCTGGCGTATCTTTCACAACAGTGCCAACTGGTGGAGTGCGGCGGACGGTGTGATCGAATATATGAATCGTGTGTGCATTGAACTGCTTCTTCAAAAACCTGTCCACAACAATCCATAATCAGCTTCGCTCTCCCTCGAGAAGACAGCTGAGAAACGGACTTCTCGACTTCTGGATAGTAAACACCACGAATCTTCTCCTCCTGTGCCCAGTCCTCATACTCCATCTTCGTGCCCTCGGTCTCGAAGCCAAATCCACTAATCTCAGTCCCATATTCATCCTTCGACAACTTCCTCAAGTCCTTCACGACAGTCGGCACCTCAATAGGCGTCAAGCTGGTCCTCGGCACCCCGGCTGGAGGTTCATTGATGTAGTTGTACGGCCTGGTCCCATCGGTGGGCAGCTGGGAATAGATCATCGAAGTGTGAATCCCATCCTCGCTCGACGCAGCGGCGAGCTGAAGGGAGAGGGCTGCTGGCGGTGAAGTGACAGTGAAAGACATATTTCTATCGATTGCTGGACTTTCTTTGGCACGAGTGATGACTTGTTACAGTAATTTGGATGATGGTGGCAGTACTCGAACGGCGAGAGCCTTTTATATCAATTTGCCTTTACCGTGGGAAGCGGGGAGTGGAGGTGGAGAACTATAGTCAGCAATCGCGTCATCCATCCCCAACTTGTGCGCCACCACCGCTCCAGCCGGGACAAAGCGAAAGGGCCGACAGATGAACAACAAGGTATTCCTCAGCCGCCGTTGCCTGTCAATGATGAAAGGCTGACTAAGGCGCGCGAGGGAGGATGGCGGCTGCCGCTTGTAAGCAATTGAATGGAAGTCTGTGCTCAGATGGCGCGGGTGGTGCGGGTGGAGATGGTTTGTGGAGGCTGCTCACTACCTCTCTAACCAAGCTGAGTGAGTGGAAGAGGACTGAGAGGTGCCGGCATGATCTACTGTCCTTGGTGTTCTGCTGAACAATTTGTGTGAAGATATATCGGCAGCTAAGCTCGAAGGCTCCCTCGCGCAAAAATGTACGGCAGTGTCTAGAACTGATTATATAACTCTGCTCTCTTCCTCAATGACAAAGAACTGATCTGTTTCCAATCGTTTGCACAGATGGCTTGAACATATCACAGATAGAACAAAGGCTCATTAGCTATCAACGTCCGCATGAGCAATTTCATGCAATGAAATGAACACTACTTTGACAACTGCACCATTTCACTCCTTCTGAAGACTGGACAGTTCTAAAAGCGGACATCACCAAAAACAATGTCTCTTCATTCCAGCTTTAAATATTCGAATGACAACAACAGTTAACTCCAACCTTACAAGCACGACCAGGCAAATCAGGGAAGCCATTTCCGTCGCCATCAGGATAAAATGTTGTGGGTCTGTCCCAATCGCCGACGATCGCCGAGGGATAAAATCGATCACGTTCCTGCCCAAACTTCCTCGTGACCACCATCGCTCCCTCACCTGACTGGTACGCCACCGTTCGCGACCTCTTCACCTCGCCCCTCCAACACCACACACGCCCGCACTGCTCCTGCGCGCGACTCGCCCCCTCAGCTGCGCACGTGCGAAGTTTCAGCGACCGACAGGAATACAACAAAGAGAGGCAGCATGAACGATTCGACGTCGAACAATATCGAGACGGAGGGGATGAACATCGCCGTCGACCCGAGACTGAGAGACGGGTCCGTGAGCGTTGAGGGAGGGATCGGGAAGAGTGATGGGAGGGAGGAGAACATGATTGACGACTTGCTGGCCACCGTTCGTCCTTTCGTCCCGTCTTCTGTCTGCTTAGCGAGGGAACGGACATTTGATGGGATGGGCCCGCTTGCGTAGATGACGAACGGTCATGAAGGCGAAGAGGACGGAGAAGGCGACCGCGACGGCCTCCTCCATGCCATTCAGCTACCCTTCCTTCGTCGCAGGGTAATCCCGACGCCTACTCCTTCTTTCCCGGCGTCAAAGGTCCTCATCCGTCCTCTCAGCATCGAGGCGAGGACGGCGCAGACGAGTTAGACGAACCACACCTCCCCATGGATATGGAAGCTGTGATGGAGGGCGAGGACATTGCTGTAGGCCCTGGGGGTAGCAATGGTGGAGCAAAGAGGGGAAGGAGGAAGAAGAAGGAAGGTGTGCAGTATGACCAGGGATTGGTGAAGGGGAGCGAAGAGTGGAGCAGGCTTAAGAAGGATAATCACGTTCGTCGCTTGTCCTCTCTTTCAAGCCGTAACGGGATGTCGGAGTGTTGATTGTTAATTTGGGAGAGCAGAAGGAGGTCGAGCGTCGGCGACGAGAGACTATAAATGATGGGATCAACGAGTTGAAGAAGATTGTTCCGGGCTGCGACAAAAACAAAGGTTCCATCCTCCAACGAGCGGTCCAATATCTCCTCCAACTAAAAGAGAATGAAGCGCAGAACATCGAGAAGTGGACTCTCGAAAAGATGCTCAACGAACAGTCAGTCAAAGACCTGAACGGCGAGATTGAACGACTCAATAAAACGCTCGAAGAGAGGGAAGGACAGTTGAGAGGCTTGAGGGAGAGATTGAAGGAGAGAGAGGAGGAGTTGGGCCGACTGAAAGGCATCGGAGCGAAGAGGCTGAGGGAGGACGAGGGAGTCGAAGGCGACGAAGCGGCCAAAAGAGCGAGAGTATGAGGATCGGATGCCTCCACCTTGTTCTCGCCCTATTCTTGTCCCCGACTCGTCCGGCTGGCGCCATAACCATCTTCGTTCTTCTCCATGTTCTTCTGGTTCGAGCTGCTCGTTTTCTTCAAAAGCGATTCTGTCCCCTTTTTTTGTCTCACCCCGCTGCTGTCCGTATGTACACTATCCGTTTCTTTGTTGCGCGTCTCGTGTCTTAATCAGATTTATAAGTCCTGGGCGAAATAGCAGTCTATTGCCACATCCTCTCTTCACAGCTCCTGCTCCGTGCCCAAATATGCGGCTTCCAAAGTCGGCGAGCTTCAAGTTCGCCGATGGGTGAAATGAGTTTAACAATAACATTGGACAAAATACCAAAAAAGCTGATGAAGTGCGCTGGAATGAGAAACGCTACCAGGAAATTATTGTTCTTGGCAATGCCTTAAGCTTGCTGTCTACAGTACTAGCAATGTATTAATTTACTTGATTCTAAGCCGCATCTGACTTGCGAGCTGTCATTTAGCGAGACTGTCACCCTCCTCTTTCTTCATTCCTCCCTTGACCTGTGTCACCATGAGACAAAGGTGTAAACGAGAAAATTGACGTACAGAGCTCGAGGCTGTGTTGCCAGTGTGATTGAACTTTTTCTTTTTCTTCTGCTGACAGGATCAGAAACAGATCGACGACTACAGGGACAGCCTGACCGATTTTTTGGTGGGCAGTCCAGCGTCAGCTCGAGCTTTTCTTTTCCTCATGGCCTTCTGCAGGTATAAAAGCTGTCAGCTGGAAACGAATGAATCGACGGAACAGAAATCTCACTGTCATGGGTTTCACAGGCAAGTTAAATGGACATTTCGCTTTCTGTCCAAATAGTGATGCGGTTATTGGGCACGTTTCGTGATCGCCGCTAATGCAGTCCGAATGCAGGAGTTGGATGGTGAAGGATACACGCTGCTCGAATGTAAGGTAGTACGAATGGCTGAGTTGTTCACTGTCATTGTGGACCTTGTCACAATGGCCTGGCAGCGCATTTGTCGAAAAATATTTTGTTGACGCGTTAAGGCGATAGTACTTTTGACACAACAGAGGCGTTTGAAAAATTAACGGCTGTATGACTCGTCAGTCCGGCGTAATATCAGCGCTGGAAAGAAACCTACTTTCTTTGGATCGATGGCCAGAGGAAGATTGAGCGGACACCGCGTGCGTTGCTCATTCTGACAATGCTCCTTTCCCTTGCACTTTGTATGTCCCCAGAGCCTAGAGAACGCGCCGCGTTCCTGCGGCGTGAGAACGTAATCGTGCGAAAAGCGACAATCCACCCTCGAACAACGAAAGCGACCTTTCTGCAGAAATGTGTCGAAGTAGAATTCGGGACAAAGTGGTGGGCTCTGCTCGGTCAACGGCTGAAGAGTGGATTTAGAGTGGCATGTGAGCAAAGCAGGATACAGACGTAGTCAGGGTCCATTTCGAGACCTGAAGCAGAGAATCGAGGGGCAGGCTGAATTTTCAAGGTCAGTAGCAGTGAGGAGTTGGGAAATAAGCACACACCCCCATAAGTCCAGTAGGCTTCAGCTCTTGAACCGGTAAAGAGCCGGCCCACGTCGTTCTTCTGCTCACAGAAGCAGGTTCAGCAAAAGACGATTGCTCAACTGAAAAAGTGCGCTCAGCGCGCTATGGGGTGCAAAGTCAGAAATATGATTAGTATCCACAGCGATGGGCGCTCACAGAGCCGTTTTCGTCGGCTTGAGATTATTCAATATTACTGCACGGTAGAACATTTCATCACTCACTACCTGGATGCACATTTTGGAACAGCCCGCTTTCCCTCAAATCTAACAGAGGGAAGTTCAGACGTTGAATTGAAGGAGGAAGTGTCGATGACATTGTTAGCAGCCGAACTTGCTGTGCCAGAAGCTTGCAGCGCTGAAGAATGGGCAGGAAAGAGGCTTCTTCCATCCCGGCGAAAACCACAGCGCGGCAAAGATCGTGGGAAGCGTGTGTTTCAACGCATACTGCCAATGACTTAGGTTCAACTGCTCAAGTCGCTTCTGAGGAGAGGACTTACTCTCCACCCTTCTGAGGATAGCTTCCTCCTCATCCGGCACCTCAGTCATACTGAAGCTAGGCTGGCCACGCCCAAAGGTTGAAACAAATTGATCGATCCTTTTCACCGGCTTCTTCACTCCAAATTCCTCAAGCCAGCGAATAATCTTTCCGCGGCGCCAGAAAATATGAAGAAGAACACGGTCCACTGGTGGAAGGCCCCCTGATTTTTGGAGCCATCCCTCGACTTCATTTGAAGCAGCGGCGCCAGCATCTGCGATGCCTTTATTAAATAAACTCGACGAAAACTGTAGACTCGCAATTGGTAGAGTGTCAACACGGAAGACGACACTTACCATGTATGAGTCCCCGTTTATTAGAACCAATGCGTACCCTTTCGTTGGTTCCTCATTCAGAAGGAGTGACATGGGAGCAGCCTAGAACGTCAGGTCGAGACGTATCACAGAGCTAGGTCGACGTATAGTGGAGCGAACGCATCCAAGTGGATCAAGCAACAACACCAAGTGTTACCGGCAACTGGCAACCTTATTTCAGGACTTCCGCCCGCTATTTGAGGGCTCTGCGTGGCCCACTGCACGTGTATAGGATTGGAAAGGTAATACATTGTACACTGTACATTGTAGTCACTCTGTGAACGGAAACGGCACTCCTGATCCCTTCGGAAGCACCTATCGAAGTGACGAGACTCTCAGCGTTTGGAAGTTAAGTTTCTCAGTGTGCGTGTCAGTGGTGGTGCAATAGTGAGTCTCATGATGGACCTCTCATTCCAAGTCAAAAAATGTTTGTTCATTGTTCAATCTTAGAAGACGTCGTTCCTCATCTTATTCTAATAATTTTTCCTCGACCAAGTCGTGCGGACAATGAACACCACTGACGTACTCCCTGCACTCCCTGACTTGAGCAATATTGACGAGTCTGTGGATGTCATGGCGGGCTATCTCGAGCTTTGGCTGCAAAAAACTGCTCCGTCCTTCGTCTTGATGGTTCCAAACAAGACACGATGCGTATCGAGAGCATAGAACAAACCATGGAGTTTCTTGTCAAAATTTGGAAGATTCAAGGCCTTGATTCTGATAAAGGTCGACTTGATTTAGAGGCCACCTTACTGAATCTCCTTGCGAAAGAAGAAATCAGCTCGAAGATTGTTTCTTCTCCTAAATCGCAGCTGACAGATTTTGTCCCCCCCAAAAAATACGGAAAAACACCGTAACCAATCGCAACAATTGCTTTCTGCAACTACCGAATGAAATTTTGTCAGCCATCTTTTATGAAGCTTTGCACGTAGAAGGGATCAGGACGGATAGACAAATGAGCAGCTGGCTTTGTATCTGCAAAGCGCTCTTTCCCATCGCAAGTGCCTCTACCCTTTTTGTTTGACATCGTAGCGGATTTCCTGACTATTGAAAGCAGGTTTTGCACGAGCTCTCAGTGGATCCCATTGCGCTGCACGACCGGCAAACCATTTGGTCTTTCTTACGCATGCTTAGTTGTGTGCAGGTTGAAGGCATTCGACATCTGACGACCCGTGCCTGGGAACATCTTTGACAACGCGGCACTCATTAAAATCATCGGATTGTGCTCTCGCATCACCACTCTTAGTTTGAATTGGGACACCATCACCGACGTTTTCAGTCCCTGAGATTTTGAGCTTTGCAGCCTGTGGAGAATCGAATTCGAACTTTGGACTTGCTGGATGACGGTTCGACATTTTTCTGGAGGGCACTGAAGACGTTTCCGCGTGTCACACATCTTACTGTGCTCTCGACGTGTTTTTACAGGGAGTGATCACCTATCATGACGCACTTTGGGTGTCTCCGTGCTTATCACGAGCGAGCAGAAAGCGACATGGACATGGACCTCACACAAATTTTTACTTTCGCGACTCACGGCATTGATGTTGTTGTAATCATATTACAGAGCTCTCTCCAATCATTAAGATCCTCTAGACTTGTAGTGACACTGAAACAATGAAATCCTCCGCCTGCAACCCCTTTATTAATTCCCCTGCACACTACACTTCTTCCATTCTAGTTTGTGTCGATTCAGAGTCGGCCGGATGTAGCTTGGCTTCATAGATGGTGAGGTCCATTCCCCACGGGAAGGAAGAGACGACGAAAATGCGTGAAAAGATGCTGTCATCAGGTTTGTCTGCGTGTGCATAGGGACGTAACATGTGATGAATAGAAGTTTGTGAAGAATTATGAAGGGTTAATAAGCTGGAAGCAAGGCAGAGAAACGCATAACTCAAGGCTACTAGGTTAATCAGAGGGGCGTCAACTACCCCACTCCTACTCGGCTGGTCTTCATCTTGGCTTCCTCATATTTCCTTTTCTTGAAGCGAAGGACCGACTCTGTGGAATGAGCATGGTGTGGGAATCGTCGGGAGGTGCGTATGAATCGGCACAAAGCTGGTAGGGCGGCTGCGTTGTAAGACGGACACTTACTTTTTACAAGGTCCTTCTTGAGTGTCTCTCTTTGGCGATTGTGCCTGTTGTATTGCTGCAGATAATGCTGCACTGCTTTTCAGGAATGACAGAACCCACAAAGGGAGGAATCCTGGAGCTTCCTTTTGTGCAGGTAATCTACCACCTGACCTAAGCTGCACCACAATTGAGGCTAGTGTCATTTTGACATTCTCACCGACATTCAGCATGAAAAACAAACTATCCCATGTGTGGCGGCAGATGCGCACGGCATTAGCTGTGAAGAAACCCTTCACTGGTTCAAATCCAGGAGAAAAAATTTTTTTTCACCACTTCAAAACAAAATTTGCTTGCAGCCCAGAAGGGCGCAACCTTAAGATGGTGTAATTCATGTTATTTCAATGTGCCTGATGAGGGACGTGTGAATGCTTCAAACTGCATTTTCTGACTCATGCCTGGAACTGATGGATCTTAGAGGAAAGGATACTTACAAGCGCAAGTATAAGATTTGGTGGATCTCTGAAACCTGGCCACGACCGTGGTATGACTATCACTTACAGGCATTCTCTTTCATGATTATTCGCCGTTCAGTAATGCAAGATCACAGCGCGTCGAGTTCTCGCAAAACCTGCTCAGTTGTCTCCCGCAGCTCATCTATCGTCCGCTGATTCGTTGCATGCTTCGATGGAGTATCGATCTTGCCGAAAGGTGTGAGATACACGCCCTTGTACGCATCGCGATCCAGGCCAACCTTTGTTCCGGCAGCCGCAAACGCGGACGTCATGGCGCCTTGTTCAGACGTGACAGTGAATGTGGGCAGGATGAGCTTTCCAATGGGCTGCATTATTGACGGCATCGATCCGACGAAGAAGTGGCGCTGTGCAGGTGTATCGACGGTACCTGGGTGGACACTAAGGCAGGTAATGGGGACGTTTTCTTGGTCTAGCCTGCGTTGCAGATCGTTGCAATGCAAAATATTGGGGAGTTTGGAATTTCCTGATAGACGAGCGAGTAGATTAGCGGAGAGTCAATTTGAGGGTGGGAGAGGCGATCTTACCGTAAGTTGTTAATCGTCCCATGAAAGAGTCTCCGAATTCTTTGTTGAGATATTGGCGCCCTTTGAATGATCCTATCGTTGGAAAGGTATGGGCGGCGGAAGAAACCTGGAGGCATAAAAAAGTCGGTGAAAGGTGCCCAATGTAACTATACTTACATAGACAATCCTGACGTCGGAATCTGGTTTCGCGGCTGTGCTTTTTAGGAGAGGAAGGAGGGCTTCGGTGAATGCATAAGGGCCGAGGTGACTTGAAATGATGGGTAAGGGGCACGATTCGATTGGAGTGGAACGTTCATACTTTATGACCATGACATCTAGAAGGCCGTTGGAATCCAACTGATATGATCCAGATTCGGGGCCTCTGAATTCAGGGAATATCATCGTCGTTCTTTGAGAATATTTGCAAAATGTAGAAGCTCACTTCGCAGCGTTGTTTACTAGATGAGTGTAAATTTACCTGTGAATACGAAAACAAGGAGACTCACCGAGGATGTCGAGGCGATTTTCAATCTGCATGAATTTTTCTGCTGAATATTTCGCCGATTTCGGATCCGCGAGGTCGAGTTGAAGGAAATGCAAGGTGCCATCATTTATGCCTTCTTCTTTCAATTGCTTGATCGCTTCCGAAACGCGATATTCACTCCGAGCGGCTAGATAGACCTTTTGAAAAGCATCATCACAATCCTGTCAGCGGAGAACCAGCTATAACGACAAGCCTTGACTTACTTTGGCACCCTTGCAGACGAGGAACTGTACCGTTCTCATCCCTATTCCACCGCTGGCAATGGGTGTTATCAATAAAGTCCATGCTTGGAGTCAAGCAGGACGTTACCAATAGAGCATGTACTTACTTTCCACCGGTGACGATAACTACCTTGCCATGCAGGTCGTTCAGATCGTCGCCTGATATCGCTTTATTTTTGCAGAAAGTCATCGCTGTGGATGTGGTACGATCTCTGTGATAGACACCTGATTCGAGATTCCAAGTGAGCTTTAACGCCTCACTGAGTACTGCTTTCGCCAATATATATATTGGATGTGCAGGAAGATTTGTCGCTATCCCCTCGTCATTCGGCCCGCGTTGTTCCATCTTGAGTCGCGTAGCTGTGCGATGAACTGGGGTACAAACCGTCGACGACTGAGATTACGCGTCTTCGACATTGCTCTGATGGGGTCCGTGGGAGGTTTCTGCGAATTACTAGGTGGATGTTGATACTCGAGTACTCGCGTACCTACGATACCGATGAGATAGGGGCAAAGGAGGCCTCTCAGCTGCACACTCAGAAGCACATATTGCAGTCCAAGTCAAACCACGTCTGTGACCGAAATGTCGCTAGCTCTCTGACAAATAGGTAGCCCGCTTACGTTTACCATCTGCCCTTCATTGGTCTCGGAACATGAGGGCTATCTTACAGTCATTTGCAAAATTAATGTTGTTGCTGCTCGTCGTCAACTTCGTGCCTGCTAACTTCCGCGTTACAAAGTGGCGCAGACTATGCTCCAACAAGTGGCCGGCATGAAGTTGACGACGAGCAACGACACTAATTTTGCAAATGTCTGTACCATCGGGGTCATTGATTTTGTGGACATTATTCCATCCTCTTCATGCGTACAGGTGCATGAAACCTGCGTGTCACCTTACTCGAGTAGAGTACATGTTCTTGTACACGTCAATTCATTTTCGTATGCCCATGCCACATACTACATACTCTCCGAGCTGCACTACTTGCACCACAGCAGATTGACGTCCGACAGAAGGAGTCTTGGGTTTGCAAAGTCTCACACACTGAACACTCCTTTGAGAACTTGTACAAACGGACAGGTGGCCATCAGCAACATTTTGCTATAAATGTGCCGCAAACATCGAGAACATCTCCGGGATGGTCCAAACTTGGGCACGTCGTGACTAGGTGTATGTTCCTGCTGGACGCTCATTACTGCATATCCAGTCCCCACCGCATTTTGTTTGAACGAACGACCCATCATTGATTCATGTCCACCGCCATGCGATCGGATGGCGCCTCGTTTATTAGAACCAAAGCGTATCCTTCGCTGGTTCCTCATTCAGAAGGAGTGACATGGGGCAGCCTCGAACGTCAGGTCGAGAGGTATCGTGGAGCTTGGTCGACGTATAGTGGAGTGAACGCATCTAAGTGGCAACACCAAGTCTGGCAACCGGCAACCTTATTGCAGGACGTCTGCCTGCTGTTCACTTTAGACGAGGGCATCTGCACCACACGTGATTGGGAAAGGTGGTTGCTCTGTGAACAGAAACAGCACTTCTGATCTCTTCCGAGACATCTATCGACGTGAGGAGACTCTCGGCGTTTAGAAGTTAAGTTTCTCAGAATCCTGTGTGTCAGTAGTGGTACAATCGTGAGTCTCATGATATGATGAACCTCTCATTCCGAGTCAAGTAAATGTTTGTTCATTGTTTAATCTTAGAAGGCGTCGTTCCTCATCTCACTCTAATATCTTTCCTCGACCAAGTCGTGCGGACAATGGACACCACTGCCGTACTCCCTGCACTCCCTGACTTGAGCAATATTGACGGCTCCATTGATGTCATGACGGGCTATCTCGAGCTTTGGCTGCAAAAAAATTGCTCCGTCCTTCGTCTTGATGGTTCCAAACAAGACACGATGCGTATCGAGAGCATAGAACAAACCATGCAGTTTCTCGTCAAAATTCGGACGATTCATCGCCTTGATTCTGATAAAGGTCGCCTTGATTTTGGTGGGCAGCGACTCATCTTTGTTTGGGGTTTTGAAGCATATCGTTGAGGCCCTTTCCCGCGTCTTGAAATCTTTGAATGCGACTTTAGAGCAATATAGAGCTTATGTGTTCAATTCTCGAAGCAATTTCGCCAACTATTCAAGATCTCTCGCTTCACTGCTGGTATTGCGAATCTGAAAGTCGCTGGGACAAGTTTTTTGCCCTTCTTGGAAACTGCAGCAGGTTGATCCCATTAAAACTTGGGGGGATGAGACTGAAGGATTCTGCTGTCCTATTCCGACACCCAATACAACGGTTTAGTCTAGAAGGATGTAAAGGAAAAAGCCTCGATTGGGGTGTGTGGAGAACATCTCTGAAAACGAGCCATATCAGGGCTGTGACACTGGATTCAGAGTCCTATGCCAGCTCGATCGCCATCACAGAGAAATGGAGTTCCACGAGATCAGCTCTTGTCAAGTATTGCCAGGGGAAAGGTATCAATTTGGTGTTTCCAAAGAAATATCGTCGCACCGGGTAATCTATTCCTCTAAATTTCATGAAAAGATATATAAATGCAAGTAAGCTCTCCCTTGCCTTAAAGGTTCCTATTGCATCCTGCATACCCCTGCTTCTATAGGCTGCTCTGTCAACAGCACAGCCAGGAGGAACAAGTAAGTTTTTCATGACGCCCGCGAACGACGGCAGCCATTTTTCGATTCGGATTGCAGCGCCTATTTCTCAATGTCATCAGTGTGACTATGAAAACAGCGGACTTGCCTCGTATCTCACCCGCTCCTCTGTGGTCAACTAAATGAACTTCAGTCAGTCCTTCAAGAATAAACTATCGCCGCTCACCTGACTGAGATGGATTAAGCCAAAGGGACACGAATGGAGTCCGCCTTTCTTTGGATGGAAAACGGGGCAAATGATCCTTTCACCTTGAAAACAAGATCTGTGCAACGCCTGTAGATTGTACAGGACGCGCTGTCCTTCGTTCAGCTGGTAGTCGTGACTCGCACGTTCGATTCGATGCACTCTATCACACTCTATCGTAGAGCCATCGACGAGATTCAAGAAGTAGTGACGATGACAAAGGGGAGGATCGTGCGCAATAAATGGCTGAGATGGTTGAACTGTCAGAAACTGAAGACGAGAGAGACGGCAGTGGCAGAACAGCACCTTGTCTGAATCGAGAATCAACGTTGGGCGAGGAAGATTCATGGGACAGCGATTGGTCACTTTCCCAACACAGTACCTACTGCCTGAGCAGTCGAAGTGTGACCATCGCTGCGAAAAATCGATCCTTTGATCGGCCGTCAGAGTATAGTTGTGACTGTATCCGCAAGAGGGATTGGAACACCAAGCTTCACCACCGCTGTGGCCTCGAGCGAAGTAATAGAACTCGGGACACAATGGTGGATTCTGCCTGGTCAATGGCTGTAGAGAATTAGACAATAGATTAGCAATTAACCAAGTAAAGCACCTTAGATATGTCGATTTGAGTTGTCGAAGCGTCAGCGTCTTTCCCGGAACCTGTCATTCCCTTGAACCTCAAATTATTAATTGGAGCCAGTGAATGGATTCAAGATTCGCACCTGCGAGGTAGTTTCCACTTTCTCACAGCTCGGGTCAAGCTGGTCAACATCTTCTGATTTGACACATTGATCCAGAAAGGGCTTTTTCTCGTCCTATCACAATTTCAACGCAAGACGAGATGAGGCATGTTCGCACGGGAGGGCTGCCCACCAGAGCTTCAAGCTGAACTTTCATATCAGGTTTAGAGGAAGCTTCGAGTTTTTGAGCCAAAAGGGGGAATCGTGGTTCTTCAATGTCATCGGGCTGCAGCAGACAACTTAACTGGCGACCGCGTGCAGACACGAGCAACAAACTAGGATATACTCTGCTTGAAGCTGAGCGAGAGATTCCTTTGATGATATCAGAGCAGAAGGAGCATCCATAGCCATTGACGCAGACTTGGTTTTATCACCGAGGACGCGAGTCGTACTTGGCTATGTGGACTCCATTTCAGCAAAGCAAGTTACGAACCAGAAGGAGATGGCTCTACATTTGAAAGCATAATCTGAAGAATGTCTCGTGATGCTTGTCGCTCGAACTGTCCATCTCTCGACACATTCCAACGCTGAGTTCATGTATAAGTCTCGCGATAAGAAGGAAGGTAAGAGCAGACCTTCTTCTTTTTTGGCCTCTCAGTTTCGTCCTCTTTATCTTGCACACTTTCTACCGTCGCTGTCCACTCTGTCAGCGCGCACTTCCTTTCCTAAATGGTAATCATTTGTCAACGAACCAGTGCTTCCCAGAGGTAGTTTCTGAAGCACGGCGCATCCTTTCCCGTCCACTACTTGTAGATTCAAGCATCGTATCGATGCCGGGAGATGCGTGCGAGACATCGTGAAGAGTCGCACTTGCTGGGCAAGCACCTTGGCACGTTGGAGGAGAGGAGCATATCGCTCTTCGTCCATGCCTATGAAAAGGACAGCGCGACAGAGGTCATGCGGAGCTTGAGTTTCAATGCAGACTAGCATCACAAGCAGTGCGCATGAGGTCAGAAAGAAGTTGACGCTGACTAGGGAGGAAAGGCACACGTTTCACTCGTCTGTAAATGGATTCAGGACCTTCCCACACCTCATTCATGCTGAACCCATCTACCTCCTTTCCAAATGTGCTAACAAAGAGGTTCACCCTCTTGACGGGGGCCTTGTCTATTCCTTCCTTTTCCAACCAGTGAGTCAGGGTATCCCGCCGCCAAAAATATTGAACAATGAGCCTGTCAACGACTGGGAGAGAAAGTGACGTGCTGAGCCATGAATGTAGTTCGCGGGACGCAACAGCTCCGGAGTCCTCAATCGTCTTGTCGAAAAATTTGGGATAGAACTGGTCCTTCTGCTTAGATGAGGGAAGAAAGGAGCTAAGACGAGCAAACCGCGTAAGAATCGCCATTTATCAGCACTAGCGCATATCCTTCAAGATTTGCTTCTTCCTGCTCAGGAAGCGATGACATGTCACAGCTGAGGACTTGAACTGGAAGGAGGTTCCACGACAGAGTGTTTTGCCTGTTTGGAGATGCTTTGCACATTGGCGTCGTTAGTTGCATACATATGCAGATATCTGCATGTTGTGCAGAGCTGAACCCGACCTGATTCTCCTGCTGCCCGCTGAATTTGAGTCAGCCTGTAATGGAACGGGAAGGAATATTTATCAATAATCCTGCGCTGTCTCTTTGAGTGTTGTTGAAGGCAGGGGAATAGGTGTGATACAGTCCTGTCCCACTAATATGCCGCAGGATTGATTTGGTAGTTAGTTGCTCGATAGGTCCTCGAGTTGAGACACGATTAAGGGAGGAATACTGATGTGCAATCCAAAACAACAACTGTGATTCCAAGAGGAGTAAGAACACATCAACCAACAGGTACATATCTACATAGACGGACGAAGTGCAGCCATGCGATGGATTCCTACTGACTCTCATTGAGACACATTACGAAGGGTATCCGGAGTTCAAGAAGAGAGAATATCCAGTTTCACAGTTGGTTGAGCGTTGAGAAAAAAAAAACGATGGAATGAGAAAATCGAAAGGAAATGAAACTAAAACGAAACGAGGGAACAAATCTTCAATCCCAATCCAAGAAGTTGCCAGCTTTGGCATTCCATTTGCCCTGAGGTCTGGCCGCGAATTTTGCGTCATCGTTAGGCTCCTTCCTCTTCAACCATCCCCTCTTCGCTTTTTTAGGTGTCTCGTCCTTCCAAGGCTCTCTCAACTCGGGTTCCACTATCGCCACCACCCCTGGGACGCCAGGAAACTGCTTTCCAAGGTCCGCCCACCCGCTGAATGAACTTCCGGGTGAATGATTCGGAGTTTGATTAGGCGGGCTGAGGAGTGACTGCCTCCGTGGAGGGATTTCAAGCAAGGTGTCGTTGGATGCGGAGCGATGAGTAGCGACGCTCGCAGCGAAAGCCGAATAGGGATGGTTCGTCAGGGAAAAGGTGCTGGTAGAAGAGCCAGGAGAGTCATCGTCTGGTGTGTAACGATTCTGAGGGGTGTAGGCGCGGATGTGGTAGTCAAATGGCGCGCGATTTTCGGGGGTTGGTCTCAAGGAGCCTTGTGAATTGTACGACCGAAGTGCGTTGGAGATCCCCTTTGGAGAATGTGGAGGTGTTAACGAATCTCGATAAGATATTTTTGGTTGTTTGGTATTCTCACGACGAGAGTGGGCACTGTAGAAGTCTTCATCCTCTTCCATGATCGAGTACGAATAATTCTCTTCTCTTCGGTAGCGATGATTGGCTGGAGGGGGAGAGCGAGATAATGGAGGATCCAACGAATAGTCGAGGGTATTGGAACGTTTTCGGCTGCCCCCGCTGGAGCCGCTCGCTACCGAAGCGACATTGGAGATGGAACTGAAAAGAATTCAGAGCATGCTTTTTTGAAAAGAGAAGGACTCACTCTGAAGGTGTCAGACTGTATGCAACATCTTGTTTGAACTTTTTGCCACCCTTCGATCGCTGTTGAAAGTATTCCGCCTCCTTATATTTTCCCTGGCTCTCGATCCTCTGCTCCATCGCGCGTCTCCCACGACGTTCGGTAAGGTCCTGAGGCTCTTCCTCTTCGTCGTAATAGTACATCTTTGGAGCAATGCCGCCATTCATATACGCCTGAATGATGGCCTGGAAGTGTGAGCTCTGACGACCATGCTTTGACGATGGCGAGTCGTAACTGCTTGGAAGCCTTCCAGGATCATCGTCAGGGGATCCAATCTCATCATCACCTCCGTCTTCAAAGTCGAAGAAGTCCATCTCTCCGTGTCCTGTCCTTTTCACATCTACTTCTGAGGGTGTCTCCTCCGCGACAGGGTCATTCTTCCCCTCCAAAGCCTCAAGAGCAGCGTTCCTATTCCTCTTCCTCGTTGTACTGCTAGCCATTGAGTTCTTCCTCGAGCTCAAGTATTTCGAGCTCTGGTCCGACATCGACAACTCTTCTTTGAAGGAGGGTGTAGCCTCAGTTTTGGTTGGAGATCCAGGAATATGAGCAAGGAACGAGGCCCGCTTGACCTTTCGCATCCGCTCCCGGTCGGTCTTGACATCTAGAGGAAGTTCAGGGACAGGAGGAGGAGGCGAAGGAGGCTTCGGCATGTCTCCATTTACATTGGACACTGGAATGGAAAGTGTGGACGGTGAGAGAGAGACCATCCTACCGGCGTCACCTTTCACGGTACGGAAGGTGGAGCTAGTCCCATTCCGACTATTTCCTGGACTCATGGGCACAGAAGTAGGGAGAGGTCGCATTTCCCCAGTCTCGATAGATTTGCGGCGAGCGTTATGTTCCTCTTCGCTGATGGGAGGAGCAGGTAAAGGAGCAGACGGTGCCGTTGAGTGGGAGGGCGGAGCATGAGTGGGCTTGAGAATAAAGTTTTTAAGCTTCCCTTTCGGGTTACCATTCTCATCGAGTGAGTCTGCCGTGGAAGGACGACGACCGTCTGCGGGGAGATTTGGGCGAACGACGCTCACTCTCTTTCCGCCGCGCGTGAATGGAGTGATGACGGTGGTCTGCGACGGTTTGACACTATCGTTAGAGGGAGATGACACCATGAGAGTTGGCTGTGGACTGTCCACCTCTCTTGCCGCAAGATTTGGAGTCGGAAGCGGAGGAGGTGGTTCCGGGGACTTGAACACTTTCTGACTTCTATCATCGACCTCAATCAGACACCATTTCAGCATAGTAAGATTAAAGTGTACCTAGGCTTTGGTTGTTCTTCCTCCTCATTCCCCTCGACGATGCGATGCATCTTCCTCGGCGCCTGACCAGCCAATTTTTGTGCCCAATCCCATCCCTCCAGCCCCTCGAAAATCTGACTATCATCCTCCATCATTTCTTCCTCCCGTTGTTTCTTCTTCTTGCCCGTCTTCGCCCTACCCTTATCACCCGAATTCGTTGAACTCGAGCTCCCCATCCACTCATCATCTCTCTCCCTCGCCGTATTACTCCGCTCCTTCTCCCTCTCTTCTCGGTACTCAAACTCGTCAGGAAAATAGCTCCTCCGCTGCCTAAAACTCTCATTCGCCAAAGCCCCCAAGTTAACGTCCCCAGCCAAATCATCTCCGAAATCCGACTCCATGCCGCTCAACAAATTAGCGAGGTCGAATCCCAATCCGATAGGCGCCTGACTCTCCCTATTTTTCTGTTTCTGGTTGTGCATTGGGATAGTTGATGGAAACATGGGAGGCGTAGCACCATTTTTTGATGCTGACACCGGAGGAGGAGGGGGCAGCCCAGCCGGCGGTGGTTTCGGCGCTGACAATGTGCGTTTGCGTATGGGAAACTTCCCGTCGTCGAGTGAGGGAATCGACGGGGAAGGGGAAGGATGGGAAGGATTTGGACTGCTCGTCATTGCGGTAGATGCCGAATCGGGAGGTAGGTGTTCAGATTGATTGAGAGAGCTGGCAGGTGAAGTAGATGAGGAGTTGGGCATAAGAGGGATCGTGATTCGTGGTTGAAGTGAGCGGTTGGAGGAACCAGCGGGGGAAGAAGTGGAACTTTTGGGTGGTGGAGGAAGGGGGACAGGCGCTTGTGGTGGTGGTTGAGTAGGTCCATTTCGCCTTAATGATGCTTTGACGGAGATTTGGGGGTGGTATTTTGGTTGTTCTGGATTTTGACGAGTTGAAGGGAGGGTAATCGGCATCGGTTCAACCATCATCGTTCGTGTGTTGAACGCCATCCCACCTGGTAGACTCTTGCTAATGCGGCGCTTCTGAGGAACGTTCTCTTCCTCATCTTCCCTCCTCACTATCTCTCTCTCCAGGGGCGAGTCCTCCTCCATATCCAGTTCTCTCTCCGGCACAACACCCATGTCCGATGCGCTCTTGATCATTCCAACACTTCCCCTCTCCTCCCTTTCCAGCAAAAGTCCCATATCCGAAAAGCTCTTTCCCATCCTCGCACTCCCAACGGCCGAGATGGACGGGCTGACAGGTTCGAGAGCGGAAGGGGGGGTGAATGGGACATCGGCTACAGGGGCCCTCAAGGGTCTATTAGGATCGATTTTCAATCCTTTCCCCCTTCGTGGCTGGCGAACCTCCAAGGTTCGATGGCGACGGGACTCTTTGGGCGATGTGGCCGCGGAGAGAGACCGACTTGCAACGTAGGCGTTACAGATCGCGGTCCAGTCGGCGTTCCGCTTCGGGATCGAGGGCTGGGGAGGTCTAATGGGAGTTGTCGAGCGACGGCGGGGGATATTAGATGCCACGCGTCCGGTGCGTCCCTCCCCATCCCACGCTCGGGCAGCGGAAGTGTGGAACCTCTTGCAGGAAGGGGAGACGGCGTTCGAGAGACATTCGATGAAGATGGCGTGAGTGCGGTATGTGTGCGAAGAGGAGGGAGTGGGAAGTTGTGCCCGCCATGTTGAC
Organism: Atractiella rhizophila; assembly: GCA_021432655.1. Lineage (NCBI taxonomy): Eukaryota > Fungi > Basidiomycota > Atractiellomycetes > Atractiellales > Hoehnelomycetaceae > Atractiella > Atractiella rhizophila. The sequence continues at coordinate 36,010 of MU271476.1, forward strand.
GGGACGACAGGGAGGGAGAGTCGGTCCGCGAGATCGGAGGAATGGGTGAATTTGTTCGGGACACGGCGGGAGAAGCGCGAAATGGCATGGGGGAGTAAGAGCGAGTGGATTGGATGGAAGCGTCTGTCAATCCAATACCAAAATCAGTGAGTATTTCTGAAGCTGATTGCTTATCCCGGCAGGCAGACAGGAATGGCACACAATTTAACGGGATGTACTTTCCCATCCACACGGCGGAGAGTTACCGCTTGACCCTTGTGGTCGCTCAGCTCATGTTCCGCGAAAAACAAATACGCAATCCGATCCACAATATAGCTATACAATCGAACCATACATGAGGATAAGCAGCATTCCGTCGGTCGGGGAATGACAATGCAAAAAGGACCACAACATTTCCTTAGCAGCTGTAGGCTAGAAACGTAATAGTTCATGAGGCGACAAGCTTCTCATGGATTCCTTCCGAACTTGAGGCGTTCAGGAAGGTGTGTTGCCCGCGTCGACCTCGGGAGTGAGGTTAACACTGCAGCGGTGGGATATTCTTGTTTCCACATAGAAAAAAGCACATTCAAACTTGAAGAATGATTCTCCAGTCCCATAGCTAGCCAAAATGTCGACTGGTAAAACCGACAAAAGAAAACGCACCATCCTCCCAACCCACTGCCTTCCCTCTGCCTCCCTTACCGTCACCAGAGCCGTCCATCCCACTTCCATTCCCACTCGACCCTCCCTTTTCCTTCTGCTGGACCGACCCTGAACCCGAAGGAGGGATCGGCGACACAGCTCTCCGCTTGAACATTCTCAATTCGCTCCTCCGAGTTCGACTCCAATTTCTCCTCCTGCGCTCGACTAACGACGCATGAAACGGCGAGCGACTGGGACGGACTGGCTCGCTGGAGAAAGTCCTGGTATAAATAGAGGAATGGTCGCGGTGGCAGAACTTTCTGGCCAGAAAGACTTGTTCCCTCGCTTGCCTGCCTTGGACGTTTCGCCTTATCCGACCGTCTGTCCGTCATCGCTAAATAGGTGGCTAAGGTACCACTAAGGCGCTGGGGAGAAAATAGCTCAGAGAATGCATTAGAACGAGGAAAACGAGAATGTCCATTTGGGCGTCGCGTTTGTAAAGACAGACTTTCAACTCTCAGTACTACTGTAGTATTCACATCGAATGGAATCAACGGGAATCACTCGATCAAGGTCGATCAGAGAAAAGATCAGAGAGCAAGGGCAACCAAAGCCCCAACCGCAGCAACGACGCTCACTCCCACCTTCCCAGCCGCACTGTTCCCTCCACCAGTCGTCGTGGATCCGGGAGCTCCAGTTCCAGTAGTCCCAGTGGGGTTCTGGATGCTGACCTCGTTGGATTTCGTCTCAGTGGCCGCGGGCAGAGTCTGAGGGTTGACGGAGGAAGTTGGGGCGACGGAGTAGGTCGCTTGTCCGTTCTCGACCGTGAAGAACGCGGCGGCGACTGGCGTTCCCAAATTGGCGGCGGTCACGCTGTTTCGCCAGCAGGGTTCTCGTGAGTCCGTACTTACATGTAATGGGAAGGAACGACGCACTAAGAGGACAAAGACCAATGGGCAGCACCCTCGGATGAGCTGGGCTCAGCTGGGGCGGTGAACCCTTGGGGTTCACGGAAGACGAGCCAAGCATAACGATGGGGTCCCTCACCGGCATTGGGGCCTGTGCATTCAATACCCTGTTCAGAATCGTTCGCACCAGTGGATAAGAGGGAGCGACATACCTGGTCCAGCGTAGAAAGTAACGGTGTTACCACCACTCCCTCCGAGGACCAATCCAGCGGTTTGGTTTTCAGCCGAAGGAGCAGCGGAAAGGGTGACTCCGTTCTTGAGGTAATGACGGAAGTTTCCTTGCGCATCCCTGCGCCGTCAATATCAGCATTCGGCAGTTTAGATGACTCAAAGAGTAATGAATCCACGTACGGGTGTCCCAAAGCTGATGCGTCCGCAAGGGTGACGGTAAAGGTGGTCGCGGAGGTGAAGTTAGTCAAATGCTCGGTCGAGGGGGTGATGTATGCTTGGGGGAGCTCAGAAACAGCTGTAGGAGAGCGTCAGTCATTGTTAACAGCATTCTAACCGAAACATGTCCAACACCGGTGTCGGTCTAATGGAAAAGTCGTTTTTTTCTTGAAATCAAGAATAAGGGAAGATACAGCGTTAGAACGTCGAGAACGGCATCGGAAGACTACTCGGTTTTCTGCTGCAAACGAAACAAGCCGCTGTCTCATTTCAATTTTGGGGATGGCGAGCACAGGCCAGTCTCTCACAGCGTAGACTTGGCTAACCCTTTTTTAAACTGTCATTCAATCACCATCACATCAAGGCAATACGACTTTTATCCTTACTTGAAATCACGGCTTCAAGTTAGTGCTGCGCTCTCAACACCCCTCTCAGTCTTCCCGTCGCAGCAATGGACATGGGATACAACCACATTGGATTATTAATTGTGCCCGTGACATGGCTTGACGAGTGACAGAGGAAACATAAGAGGCTAAAGGAAAGACAACAGTGGTGGATCTGGAACACTCATTCCACTTCTTCCCCTTTCTATTGTACGCCTCGCCTCGACTTTCTCTCTCCAAAGGCTCTCAAGCAGAGACCAAAAGCTCCCAAACGATTGACTCACCCACAGCTGTCAAAGGCTTTCCCAAGCTATCCACGCCAACGGACGCGGTAGGATAAACGATGGTCAAGAGCGCCTGAGAGAGCAAATCGATCCCAAACGCCGTCGTTGGGTCTGTCCCACTGAATCCTTCGACGTCGTACTGAGCATCGACGGTCTGCAGCTGGAGCTCTGTGGCTGTGGTTGGGATGGACTGAGCATAGACTCGGAGGAAGGGGATGAGGGTCGAGATTAGGGCGATTTTGGAGTACATGCTGGCGTTATGCTGAAGTGCAGAGTTGAGGTGAAATGAAGGTGGGTGAAAGCTTTATTGAGATTTATTGAAGGGGTTTAGTGGATTTATGTCCACTTTGGCCAACTTCCAAGAGATCCCAAGAAGAACCCTCGGAATTCTGGAAATCCGACCACCAAGTCAACCAACTCGGACTTCAAAGCTTCAACTTC